>JAJEKV010000089.1:2629002-2828490 GCA_021234155.1 Isoetes taiwanensis | reverse complement strand
TTGCTCCATTCTGGCTGGGTGTGCCTTCTCAGGTCCCAGTGCAATGCACTCAAGTCTCGCCCCCAAACGCGAAAACCCTCTGAACTCCGCAACCTGTGGCTTACTGCTTTTGGAGGCCCTCTCCTTGTCAGCATTCAGCGTACCTTTGCTACTGCGGATCTTGACGTGGGAGGGGGTGTTGACGCCAGAGCACTGGACCCTAAAATCCCCTAAGCCGCTTTTGCCCCGACTCTCCCCTAAGGCTCCCTGGGACTCGGGACGGCGACCTCCCCTCCTCCTGGACCAAGGATTTGACTCGCATCGGACTCCTTAACATCGACATTAAGCCCCCGGGACCAAGTTTCCAGGGCTGTAAGACCATCCGACTTCCAAGAAGCCAAAGTAGCTACACTCCATCACACTCGTGAGTCAATTGGGTTTAAGATGAGGATGCTGGATACCTGGCGATTTGGTCGGGACCTTGCAAAACCACCTTGTAACTTTGCTCCTAGGTAATTTCTGCCATTCCTTCGGGACCCTTTGGTGGTAAGATTTGCCATTCCGAGCCTCCCCTGCAAGCTATCTATGCTACAAGACAAATAGCTTTTACAAGGTCAAAATTCGGGACGCTTATGTTTGACAAGTTCTCCTGACCGATCTGAATCTTTGGGCCTTCCCTAAGAGGGGCCCCTCGAATCCAGGATCCAACCCGGATAGGGGAACCTGCCCCCTGAGGGTGGTTTATTTAGCTGCATTCCCTGGGAGCCGCCAGAAGGGCTGCCTCGAACTTTTTTGATCCCATTCTTGGGGTCCCGGACTCTCCCCTCTTGTGAGGGATCCCCGCAAGGTCCCCGCCTCGCTTTTGACTTGGGAAGGGGTGCCAGCTCTGTTCCATCAACCCAACCTGCCCCGACCGCTCTAATGCTAACCCTTTGACCTAGACCTTCTCCAAAATTTCAAAATTGGGTCAGTAGCCGAGATGGATTAGAATCCAGCCGGCAAAAAAATCAGAATTTATTTTCGCATAAATGCATTAATTGAATTTATGAATGTCTTGCCATCGCGAAAAGCTCCCACTTCTACTTGCCACATCGGGAGGGAGGACAGCCCAAACTCCGGGCCGGGCCCCTTGTTCAGATTCTCTACTGCAGCAGGCTGGCCCAGGTCCCAAGTGCAATGCACCAAGTCTCGCCCCCAAAACGCAAACCCTTCTAGAACCCGCAACCCACTGTGGTTTACGCTTTTGGAGGCCCCCTCCTTGTCGGGATTCGGGCTGACCTTTGCACTGCGGACTTGACGTGGAGTGGGGGTGTTGACGCCAGAGCACGGACCCTAAAATCCCCCCTAAGCCGCTTTGCCCCGACTCTCCCCAAGGCCTCCTGGGATGGACGGGCGACCTCCCCTCTCCTGGATCAAGCGATTTGGTTTCCCCGCCAATGGACTCGTAACATCGACATTGCCCCCGGGACCAAGTTCCGCGGGCCGTAAGACCACCCGACCTCCAAGAAGCCAAAGTAGCTCACTTCCATCACACTCGTAGTCAATTGGCCTAGGGATGTGGATGATACCGCCGTGGAGGGCGTGAGTGTTTCTTTCTTTGCAAAACCGACCTTGTAACTTGCTCCCTAGGGTAATTTCGCCATTCCTGGACGATTTGGCAGGGTCGATTTGCCATTCCTGAGCCTCCCCTGCGTTCGAACGACAAGACATCATGCGTTTTTTACAAGGCCGACCTCATGACCCCACGGTTTGACAAGTTCTCCTGACCGATCTGAATCTTTTGGGCCTTCCCAAAGAGGGGCCCCCCGAACGGGAGGATCCAACGGCCGGATAGGGGAACCTGCCCCGGGAGGGTGGTCATTAGCGCAGCCCCCGGGAGCGCCGCCAGAAGGGGTCTGCCTCGAACTTTTTTGATCCCGCCTCTTTGGTCCCCACTCTCCCTCTTGTGAGAGGATCCCCGCAAGGTCCCCGGCCTCGCTTGACTTGGGGAAGGGTGCCAGCTCTGGGTTCCTCCCGCAACGGGCTGCCCCCGACCGCTCTAATGCTAACCCTTTGACCTAGACCTTCTCCCAAAATTTCGAAAATTGGGCCGTAGTCCGAAATGGATTAGGAATCCAAACCGCAAAAAATCGAATTTATTTTCAGACAATGCATTAATTATGAATTTATGAATGTTCTCCATCGCAAAAGCCTCCCTCGACTTCTACTTTGCCACATCGGGAGGAGGATGGCCCAAACTCCGCCCGGCCGGGCCCTTGTTCCATATTCTCTACCGCTTCGGCCGTGTCCCAAGTGCAATGCACCAAGTCTCGCCCCCAAAACGCAAACCCTTCTAGAACTTGGCAACCCACGGGGTTTACGCTTTTGGAGGCCCTCTCCTTGTCGATTCGGGCGGACTTTGCCGTGGATTCTTGACGTGGGAGGGGGGTGTTGACGCCAAAGCACGGACCCTAAAATCCCCCTAAGCCGCTTGCCCCGGACTTCCTCTCCCCAAGGCCCCTCGGGACGGGACGGGCGACCTCCCTCTCCCGGATCGCGATTTGGCTCGCCAATGGACTCGTGAACGCCGACATTGCCCCCGGGACCAAGTTCCGTGGGCGGGTAAGACCACCCGACCTCCAAGAAGCCCAAAGTAGCTCACTTCCATCACACTCGTAGTCAATTGGCCTAGGGATGTGGATGCGGGATACCGCCGTGGAGGGCGGAGTGTTTCTTTTTTTTGCAAACCGACCTTTGTAACTTGCTCCCTAGGGTAATTTCGCCATTCCTGACGATTTGGCAGGTCGATTTGCCATTCCGAGCCTCCCCGCGTCTCGAACGACAAGACAATGCGGTTTCTACAAGGTCACCAGACGCCCCGGGTTTGACAAGTTCTCCTGACCGACTGAATCTTTTGGGCCTTCCCCAAGAGGGGCCCCCGAACGGAGGATCCAACGGCCGGATAGGGGAACCGGCCCGGAGGGTGGTCATTAGCGCACGGAGAGCCGCCAGAAGGGCTGCCTCGGGAACTTTTTTGGATCCCACCTCTTGGGGTCCTGACTCTCCCTCTTGTGAGGGATCCCCGCAAGGTCCCGGCCTCGCTTGACTTGGGGAAGGGTGCCAGCTCGTTCTCAAACCCGCTGCCCCGACCGCTCTAATGCTAACCCTTTGACCTAGACCTTCTCCAAAAATTTCAAAATTGGGTGGTAGGCCGGAGATGGATTAGGAATCCAAAATGGCAAAAAATCAGAATTTATTTTCGCATAATGCATTAATTGCTTAATTTATGAATGTCTTGCCATCGCAAAAGCTACCGACTTCTACTTGCCACATCGGGAGGAGGACAGGCCCAAACTCCGCTCGCCGGCCCCCTTGCTCCGTATTCTGGCCAGCGCCTCGGCCAGTCCCAAGTGCAATGCAGACAAGTCTCGCCCCAAAACGCAAACCCTTCTAGAACCCGGCAACCCACTGTGGTTTACGTTTGGAGGCCCTCTCCTTGTCGATTCAAGGGACCTTTGCGCGCGGACTTGACGTGGAGTGGGGGTGTTGACGCCAGAGCACGGACCCTAAAATCCCCCTAAGTCGCTGTCTCCATTTCTCTCCCCAAGGCCCCCGGGCCAGGACTCCGGCACCTCCCTCTCCTGGTCGCATTTGACTCGCCAATGGACTCGAACGCCGACATTGCCCCCGGGACCAAGTTCCGTGGCTGTAAGACCACCCGACCTCCAAGAAGCACAAAGTAGCTCACTTCCATCACACTCGTAGTCAATTGGCCTAGGATGTGGATGCTGATACCGCCGTGGAGGCGGAGTGTTTCTTTCTTTTTTGCAAAAACCGACCTTGTAACTTGCTCCCTAGGGTAATTTCGCCATTCCTGGACGATTTGGCAGGGGTCGATTTGCCATTCCTGAGCCTCCCCGATGTCTCGAACGACAAGACATCGCGGTTTCTACAAGGCCAATTTCAGGGATTTCCCCGCTGGTTTGACAAGTTCTCCCGACCGATCCGAATCTTTTGGGCCTTCCCGAAGAGGGGCCCCTGAACGGAGGATCCAACTGGCCGGGATAGGGGAACCGGCCCGGGAGGGTGGTCATTAGCGTGCAGCCCCCGGGAGCGGAGCTTGCCAGAAGGGCTGCCTGAACTTTTTTGATCCCGCCTGGGGTCCTGGACTCTCCCTCTTGTGAGGGATCCCCGCAAGGTCCCTCGGGCCTCGCTTGACTTGGGGAAGGGTGCCACTCGGTTGCCCCAAACGGGCTGCCCCACCGCTCTAATGCTAACCCTTTGACCTAGACCTTCTCCGAAAATTTCAAAATTGGGTCAGGTGCTGGAGATGGATTAGAATCCAGTGGCAAAAAATCAGAATTTATTTTCGTGACAATGCATTAATTGCGAATTTATGAATGTCTTGCCACTGCAAAAAGCCCTTCTTCTACTTGCCACATCGGAGGAGGACAGGCCCAAACTCCGCCCCGGCCGGGCCCCTCTTTGCCCATATTGCCGGGCTGCAGCTTCTCCTGGCCAGGTCCAGTGCAATGCACCAAGTCTCGCCCCCAAAACGCAAACCCTTCTAGAACCCGAAACCCAAAGGGTTTACGCTTTTGGAGGCCCTCTCCTTGTCGATTCTGCTGACCTTATGCCGACTTGACGCGGGAGTGGGGGTGTTGACGCCAGAGCACGGACCCTAAAAATCCCCCTAGTCGCTTGCCCCAATTTCCCTCTCCCAAGGCCCTCGATGACAGGCTACCTCCCCTCTCCTGAATCAAGGATTTGACTCGGCCAATGGACCGAACGCCGACGCTGCCACTGGGACCAAGTTCCGTGGGCGAAGACCACCCGACCTCCAAGAAGCGCCAAAGTAGCTCCGCTTCCATCACACTCGTGATCAATTGGCCCAGGATGTGGATGTTCGGGATAATCGTCGTGGAGGTTTCGTGAGTGTTCTTTCCATTTTGCAAAACCGACGCCTTGTAACTTGCTCCCCGTAGGGTAATTTCAAGCCATTCCAAGGGTGCACCTGACGATTTGGCGTGGTCGATTTGCCATTCCGAGCCTCCCTGTGTCTCGAACGACAAGACATCGCGGTTTCTACAAGGCCGACCTCGTGACGCCCATGGTTTGACAAGTTCTCCTGACCGACCGAATCTTTGGGCCTTCCCAAGAGGGGCCCCCGAACGGAGGATCCAACGGCCGGATAGGGGAACCGGCCCGGGAGGGTGGTCATTAGCTGCAACCCGGGAGCGCCGCCAGAAGGGCTGCCTTCTGAACTTTTTTTGGATCCCGCCTCTTGGGGTCCTGACTCTCCCTCTTGTGAGGGATCCCCGCAAGGTCCCTCGCCTCGCTTGACTTGGGGAAGGGTGCCAGCTCTGCTGTCCCGCAATCCGGGCTGCCCCGACCGCTCTAATGCTAACCCTTTGACCTAGACCTTCTCCTAAAATTTCAAAATTGGGTCGGCCGGAGATGGATTAGGAATCCAGCTGGCAAAAAAAATCAGAATTTATTTTCGTACAATGCATTAATTGCGAATTTATGAATGTCTTGCCACATTTGCAAAAGCTCGACTTCTACTTGCCACATCGGGAGGAGGACAGGCCCAAACTCCGCTCCGCCGGGCCCTTGCTCCGTATTCTGCCGGTGCGCCGCCGTGTCCCAGTGCAATGCACCAAGTCTCTCGCCCCCAAAACGCAAACCCTTCTAGAACATGGCAACCCACGTGGTTTATGTTTTGGAGGCCCTCTCCCTTGTCGATTCGGCAGGACCTTGCACTCTGGACTTGACGGGGAGTGGGGGTGTTGACGCCGAGCACGGACCCTAAAAATCCCCCTCTAAGCGCTTGCCCTTTCTCCCCCAAGGCCCCGGGACTGGACGGGTGAAGCCCTCTCCCAATCCGCGATTTGACTCTGCCAATGGACTCGAACGCCGACGTTGCCCCCGGGGACCAAGTTCCGTGGGTCGAAGACCACCCGACCTCCAAGAAGCCAGTAGCTCACTTCCATCACACTCGTAGTCAATTGGCCTAGGATGTGGATGCTGATACCGTCGCGGAGGGCGGAGTGTTTTTCTTTGCAAAACCGACCTTGTAACTTGCTCCCTAGGGTAATTTCCGCCATTCGGACGATTTGGCGGGTCGATTTGCCATTCCGACAGTTCCCTGCGTTCGAACGACAAAGACAAATGCGGTTTTACAAGGTCGACTGCGGACGCGCCAAGACAAGTTCTCCTTTAATCATATAGAATCTTTGGGGCCTTCCCCAAGAGGGGCCCCTGAACGGGAGGATCCAAATCGGGTCGGATAGGGGAACCGGGCTCCGGAGGGTGGTCGATGGCGTCGCGGCCCAATGGGAGCTAACGCCGTGAAGGGGCCGCCCGAACTTTTTGGATCCCGGCCTCTGGGGTCCCGGACTCTCCCCCCCAGGATCCCTCGGAAGGTCCCTCGGCCTCGCTTGACTTGGGGAAGGGTGCCGCTCTCTGCGACCCTCACAACCCGCTGCCCCGACCGCTCTAATGCTAACCCTTTGACCTAGACCTTCTCAAAATTTGCCAATTGGGCGCAGCTGAGATGGATTAGGAACCAGCCGCAAAAAATCAGAATTTATTTTCGTACAATGCATTAATTAAGTAATTTATGAATGTCTTGCCATCGCAAAAGCCCCTCGACTTCTAATTGCCCACATCGGGAGGAGGACAGGCCCAAACTCCGGCCCCGCCCAGTTCCCCTGTCCCTATTCTTGGCTATGCAGCTTCGGCCAGTCCCAAGTGCAACGTACCAAGTCTCGCCCCCAAAAACGCAAAACCCTTCTAGAACCCGCAACCCACGTGGTTTACGTTTTGAGGCCCTCTCCTTTGTCGATTCGGGCGGGACCTTGCGTGACTTGACATGGAGTGGGGTGTTGACGCCGAGCACGGACCCTAAAATCCCCCTAAGCTGCTTGCCCCGAATTTCCTCTCCCCAAGGCCCTGGGACCGGACGGGCGACCTCCCCTCCCTGAATCGATTTGACTCTCCAATGGACTCGAACGCCGACGTTGCCCTGGGGACCAAGTTCCGGGCTAGAAGACCACCCGACCTCCAAGAAGCACCAAAGTAGCTCACTTCCATCACACTCGTAGTCAATTGGCCTAGGATGTGGATGCGATACCGCCATGGAGGGCGCGAGTGTTTTTTTCTTTGCAAAACCGACCTTGTAACTTGCTCCCTAGGGTAATTTCGGCCATTCCCATCGATTTGGTGGTCGATTTGCCATTCCGGAGCCTCCCCGGTGCCCGTCTCGAACGAAGACACACGCGGTTTCTACAAGGCCGACCTCGGACCTTCCGGGTTTGACAAGTTCTCCTAACCGATCTGGAATCTTTTGGGCCTTCCCAAAGAGGGGGCCTCGAATCCGAGGATCCAAATCGGCCGATAGGGGAACCGGCTCCGGAGGGTGGTCATTAGCGCAGCCCCCGGGAGCGCCGTGAAGGGCTGCCTCGAACTTTTTTTGATCCCGCCTCTTGGGTCCTGGACTCTCCCCTTGTGGAGGGATCCCCTGCAAGGTCCCGCCTCGCTTGACTTGGGGAAGGGTGCACTTCGGGCTGTTCCCAACGGCTGCCCCACCGCTCTAATGCTAACCCTTTGACCTAGACCTTCTCCTAAAAATTTCAAAATTGGGTTAATAGCCGAAATGGATTAGGAATCCAGCCGGCAAAAATCAGAATTTATTTTCGCACAATGCATTAATTATGAATTTATGAATGTCTTGCCATCGCAAAGCCCGACTTTCTACTTGCCACATCGGGAGGAGGACAGGCCCAAACTCCGCCCCGCCGGTTCCCCTTGCTCCGTGTTCTCTGGCTGCAGCTTCTCGCCAGTCCTGTGCAATGTACCAAGTCTCGCCCCCAAAACGCAAACCCTTCTAGAACCCGGCAACCCACGTGGTTTACGCTTTTTGAGGCCCTCTCCTTGTCGATTCGGTAGGGACCTTTATCTGCGACTTGACGCGGGAGTGGGGTGTTGACGCCAGCACGGGACCCCTAAATCCCCCCTAAGCCGCTGCCCTCCATTTCCTCTCCCAAGGCCCGAGGGAAGGACGGGCGACCTCCCTCCCCAGGAATCGCGATTTGACTCGCCAATGGACTCAAACGCCGACGCTGCCCTCGGGACCAAGTTCCGTGGGCTGAAGACCACCCGACCTCCAAGAAGCCAAAGTAGCTCACTTCCATCACACTCGTAGTCAATTGGCCTAGGATGTGGATGCTGATAATGCCGTGGAGGGCGTGAGTGTTTCTTTCTTTGCAAACCGACCTTTGTAACTTGCTCCCTAGGGTAATTTCGCCATTCCTGACGATTTGGTGGTCGATTTGCCATTCCCAGAGCCTCCCCGGTGCCCGAACGACAAGACATCATGTTTCTACAAGGCCGACCTCCCGTGGACGCTTGGCTTGACAAGTTCTCCCGACCGACTGAATCTTTGGGCCTTCCCCCACAATCCAGGGATCCAAATCTGGCCGGATAGGGGAACCGGCCCGGAGGGTGGTCATTAGCGTCGACCCGGGAGCCGCTGTGAAGGGTCAGCCTCGAACTTTTTGGATCCCCGCATCTTGGGGTCCTGGACTCTCCCTCTTGTGAGGGATCCCCCGCAAGGTCCCCGCCTCGTTTGACTTGGGAAGGGTGCCACCGCGGTTCTACAATGGGCTGCCCCGACCGCTCTAATGCTAACCCTTTGACCTAGACCTTCTCCAAAAATTTCAAAATTGGGCTGTATTACTTCGAGAAATGGATTAGGATTCCAAATGGCAAAAATCGAATTTATTTTCGTACAATGCATTAATTGTTATGAATTTATGAATGTTCTACTTGCCACATCGCAAGGACAGCACTCGCCCAGGTTCTACTTGCTACATCTGGCCAGGGTGGGACAGGCCCAAACTCCAAAGCCCTTCTAGGGCCTCCCACGGGGTTTCGGGCCCTCCTGTCGATTCCTTAGCGTGACTTGGCGATGGAGTGGGGGAGTTCTGGCCAGTCCCCAATGTCCCTCCCGTAGGACACAGACCCGGTCAAGTCTCCAAAAACAGCAAACCCTTCTAACCCCTCGCAAAGTAGCCCCATCACACTGGTTTACGCCTTTGAGGCCCTTCGTGGAGTGAGTGTTTCTTTCTTTGCAAAAGCCCAGGCCTTTAACTGCTCCCTAGGATTTTGGGAGGGGGTGTTGACCTCTGCCCGGCGACAACTGCTTGGTTTCTAAAATCCTCCCGGGCCGCTTTTGACAAGTTCTCGGGGCCAGATCTGGAATCTTTTGGGCCCCGAGCCCTCCCTCTCGGAGGATCAGCGATTTGGATAGCTTCGGATGGTCCGTAAGCGTCATTGCCCCTGGGTACTGTTTGATCTCCTCGGGAACTTTAATCCGCCTCTTGGTAGCTCACTCATCTTGATACCACCGACGCGGCCTTGTTTGACGGGAAGAGGTGCCAAGTTCCGGTGGGGCTGCAGAGCAAAACCCTTTGACCTAGACCTTCCCAGGGTAAATTTGAAGAATTGAAGTGGTCGAAAGATAGGATTCTCAAAATCCCAATTTATTTTTCGTACAATGCACACTTGCTATGTTAAAGTACCCAATTTTGCCCAGGGGATACACTAGGAAACTGATACGTCGGTTCCCTTGCTCGGGATTAAAACTAGTACAAGTTTCTTTTGTCCCCCAAAACCAAACCCTTCTAGAACACAGCAACCCAGGGGTAAATTCGCCCTCTCATGTCCAAAAATATATATAAAAGTTTTGAAATGGGGTTTGGCGCGATTGCCATAAATCCCGTGAACCCAAGATCCTCTCCCAAAAAGGAACGACAAAACACCCTAACATCGGCTTTGCCAATGGAAGGTCGGCGTTATACAGGGACCAAGTTCTCGACCCGCCTCAAAGCTTGACAAGTTCTCCTATGTGGTCTGATCCGTGGGTGATGTTCTTTTGGGCCTTCCTTGCTCCTAGGGGGCCCCCGAACGAGGTGATCCAACGGTCCCCAGGTGCGATAGGGGGAACCTCGCCCGAAGTTTTGAGGGTGGTCTTTGGGCCTTAAGAGGGGCCCACGCAGGATCAGCGGGATAGGAGCAGCTCTGAGAAGGGTGGTCATTAGCTGAACTGCCTTTTTGGATCCCGCCTCTTGTCCTGGACTCTCCCCTCTTGTGAGGATCCCGCAAGGTTCGGCCTCGTTTGACTTGGGGAAGGGTGCCGGTTGTTGCCGCAACAAGTCGCCTCCCGACCGCTCTAATGCTAACCCTTTGACCTAGGGCCTTCTCCTAAAATTCAAAATTGGGCTGTGTCGGGAATGGATTAGGATTCCAGCCGGGTAAAAAATCAGAATTTATTTTCGCATAATGCATTAATTCTGAATTTATGAATGTCTTGCCACCCAAAAGCTCACTTCTACTTGCCACATCGGGGGGAGGACAGGCCCAAACTCCGGCTCCGCCAGCCCCTTGTTCCCGTTCTCTACTGCCTTCGGCGGAGTCCCAAGTGCAATGGACCAAGTCTCGGCCCCAAAAGGGTGTAAATTTGATAGTGGTACCCCAAAAGCACTGGCCCCGACACTTGCTTTAAGTGCTTTTTAGGTGCTTATTCCTCATCAAAATTTAGAGTAACAATTATGAGGTTGTTATTCCAGAAATAGCAATCCTCTTAGAGGAGGAAGGGATCGATGACATGGATTGATTCTTTGGGCTGGAATTGATTTCTTAGTTGATTCTAACGGGATGGATTTTGGATGGATGGAATTTGTATCATGTTCTTGCTATCATTCTTCAATTAAGGAATAAACTAGTTCATTTCAATTGCAATTCTCGACAAATTAGAATTGCAATTCCTTGATCATATCAATTTCATGGCAAGTTCTCCAAAGCATTGATTCTCGCTAAATGAAGAATTTACTTGGAGCTAGAATCCGTGAGAAAAACGAATCCGTAAAGAGGATTAGAGAATTGAGAAGGAGAACATTGCACCTTTAGTACGAAGAGAAAAAAGAACGTTCTCACGAGTCAAAGAAGACAACGAACTTTCAAAAGAGTTAGAGGGATTCTTTTTTCACATTGTAAGGAATTGTCCGATGATGATTCAAAAAGGAAGAGTAGCACACGCTTTTTAAAAAGGATCAAACATTTACCACATGTTACTATAGCAGATCCCAAGGAATTTCATGTGATGAAAGATATGATTTCCAATGTGAGAGAAACCATGCGAGGCAACAAAAATTTCAAAGAAGTACTGATGTACTCCAAGCAAGGAAGACTACCCTCCAAATGGCAGCTTCCACGCTTAGAGGGACTAATCAGAGAGCAATTTCAAGGCTTCTTTCAATTCCCAAGAAAACCAGTAGCCCGTGGCATTTAGAAGACGAATATGTGCGAGTTTGATGCTGGTCCATGGTCAATGCATGCAAGGAAGAAGAGATTTGATGCACTTTCCCCGGAAGAGATAAGTGTTGTGAGAAGGTTTTGGCATGAGAATACACGAAGTTTCACCTTATAAAAAACATGTTAGAAAGCATAACCGAGAGTGGTGAGAAAATTGATCATCCAATACATTTGCTAGAAGTGACACAATGTATTCCTTGAACCATTTATTTGTTATTCTCATGTTTTTTTTAGTTTCTATATTTCTTACATGGTTCTCAAATCTTTTTTTTTTTTTTTGTTCGCAACTATACCTTGCTTTTGAAAAGGAAACATCCCGATATGAAGATATCCCAGCAGACTTTTGAAAGATTGAAACCAAGCTATATTAGGAGGCTTCAAGAAAGAGAGAAACATGTTGTTGCCAATACCATCTCTGCAGATCTTGAGTTTGCCATGCAAGCCATAAATAACATGAGGACCGATCCTTATGGTGTACACAAAGATTGCAAGTGTAAGTGCAGAATTTGTGGTTGAGGTCCAACATGTATTGCTAAAGAAAACACAATCAAAATCAACTAGTGATTATTGGAGACAAATTGTGTGTACTAAGGATGAGAATGATGAATGGCACAAGCATGCATGTCTAATGCACTGTACAAAGTGTGGTTTGAAGAGGCAAGTGTGGTTTCCTTGCAATTTCCAGTTTTGATTGCCTTGATTTTTACGTGATTTGATTGCTTTATATAGGCCCCGCCAACATGCCCTGGAGAGAAGGTTAAGAATAATAAGCGTGGATGTTAATTGGAAAGTGTTTGAACAGTAAAAGTAGTTTAGATTTTTCTCGAGTTGGGTGTGTGTTAGTGTAGAGGTAAATTAAAGCTTTATCCTCTCTCTCGCAGCAAGAAGTACGCAACAAAGAAAACTAGGGGTCGGCAAGAAACCTTCAAAGGTTACAAGATTGGCATACAAATCGTTCTCCTTTTGAATTCCATCGAAGATGCAACTAAAACTCAAGACATTTGTTCCACATAATTACAGAGCTCATTGGCAAGCAAAACAATTGTGCAATGTTTGACAAAGATTTGCAGATGATACTATTGTCTACGTGATAGATTTTTCAGAAATTATGGATTTAAAATTCAACAAGAAGCTCAATCCTCGCCAATTGGCATACCGATCAGTCTCCATTCTTGTACACATCACTTATAGAAGAATGAGAAAATCGAGGCGTAAAAGACGTAAGAAGGAAGAAGATGACAAAGAGATTAAAAAGAAAAAAATGCCGCGAAAAAGAGAAAAGAAAAACTCATTGAAAGGAATTGTGAAGGGAGACTCCACTTCTATATCAGTGATGACAAAACTCATGATAATCGAAGTTTGTCCAAGATTGTCTCCATAATCATGCATTGGCTAAAATCTATGGGAATTAACTATAACAAACATGTTTTCGGAGTGATGGTCGCTCTTCACGGCTTAAGTCCGCAAGACCATTTTACTTCCTTGGTAGGTTTCACAAACATCTTCAAAAGGATATTCTCCTGGAATTTTTTGCTAGCTCACATGGAAAAGGTGAGCATGATGGTGCCGGAGTCGTCATCAAGAGGATTCTAACAAAGGAAACGATGAAATATGATGGAAAAAAATTGCGATTAATGCAAAGGAGGTGGTTGCATTTCTTAGGTGGTACTTCAACAACAATCCCAATCGATAATGACATAACAAGGTATACTTTTTACTGGTTTTCCTCGATACTAAGCACTTAAGCACTTAAAGCACTTTAAGCACTTAGAAATTAAGGGCATGAATATATAAATTGTTTGTGTTTGTGGTTGTTAATGGGCTACTCTATTATGTAAAACATGATATTTCCTGAAAATCAAGATTGTCTTCTTTTTATTTTTTGATATGGATATTCTTCAACCTTGTTTTAAAGATCTGTAAAGCACTTTACACTAAGCACTTGTGCGGTGTACTTCGAAATTGATCCCTCAAAATAGATAGATCCGAGAGATTTGACCATCACACTTTGAAAGGAACTACACAACTCCATTGCATAAGACCATGTGACAAGGACAACACTCTAATGGTAGCTTATAGACCTCTCTCATGCTGCTTCCTCGGAGAATTGTGTTCAATTCCAATGGGACTCCCGCACCACGAAGTCAATGCATTGGTGGTTGGGAAACTACTGAACTAAACCTAAGGAGATTAAAGCAACTAATGATGCTAATAAAGCATCGATGAAGACTCTATGAGATAGAAGTAGAAGATGAACATGAAGAAGAGGAAGATGAGGAAGACTATGACATAGCTAGTTCTATGGTAGAGGTTGGAGATAATTTTGTCACAAATGCAGGAAGGTAATGAAGAGGGGTTGATTTTATGTATTGAGGCATGTACAAAGAACACTTTGCTTGAGGATTATGTGGATGGATGGGGAAATGTATTTGGAGTTGAATCTGTTATTGTCTCGTGGATATTACTATAAACAGTGGGTGGTCTCAAATTTGAGCTACTTGGATGACCGTCATTGTGGCTGTGTGTGTATAGCCACCTTGTAAGATTAGCTAACTTTGAAATGATTGCAGATGAAGAGGATGGTATGTTGTATACTATGGTGAAGACACTTTGCCAACAGATTATATGTAGCCTCCCAAACTCAGACTTTTAAATTCTATGGTCAAACTCAGGCTTAAATAATCGCTCATATGGTATTGACTCAATTATTATTCATAGTTTGACTATTAAAGCAAAAGCACTCACACAAAAAACATCAATGCAATTGTAACACGAAAGTCATGTATTTATGTTCTGTATTACATCAAAATTGTGGCATATCCTTTTGTATAACATGTACAAAATTGTGGCATGTCCTACCGAAGTTATATATAAGTCTTCACTATTTCAATATACAACCCGTAACTGCATGAATCCTGGTCTCATCTTAACCCGAATTAATCAACCATTCGTATTCTATCCTTATTGTCCTGGAAGTATGAAAGGTCTCCCTTAACCATTGTAGCTGACCTTTGCAATATTGTTTTACCATTTCAAAGGTTTCCTTTCCCAATTCAAACTTCGACATTGTTTCTAGAATTACGAGCATCCTCACGTGGTCTTGATCCGCCCTACAATGATCCTTTAGAATGTTAGAGAAATCATCAACCATTGCCACATCCTTAAGTTAGGGCAGGAATTGGTCCAATACATAATCATCTGCATCCAAATTAAAGCCCGGAATCAAAAGAGATGTGAAAGGTGGAGAGGCAAATGTTTTATGAATGCTATCATCCAACAATATGCAATTGCCCTCATATTGTGGGTATTCACTAAAACTGCAGATAAAGGTTTTAAGTACAATGGTTTTTTCAGGATCGGATGGGCCATGACTTGAAAGGCATCTCTAAGCAATGGGTCTGATCCCAAATAAATACAAAGTCATGCCTAATAACCGGTGCTATGACATCCACAACTTCATTTACATTAACCTTGTTCATGGATGACCAAATTGCTATGTCAAAGTGTGCCATTCTTTTACTGAAATTCCAAGTGCATGAGGCCTTAAAACAACCAATTTCTTGCTTGTTTTGTAATCCACAATCTGCTTTGTCCACATGCATGTGATTGTTCCTCTTTAGATGTACTCACTAGAACACCATTCACATCTAAAATAAGAAGTTTCCTCTTCAAAGAAGACTTTTTTTGTACACCTATCATTCAAAAAATAAAAAGTAAACACCAACTCAAGCACAAACACAAAATGAAATTTAAAATACTAAATTAATAATAACTTTTGTCAACATTTTGATCAACCATTTGTT
The DNA here is from genome assembly GCA_021234155.1 of Isoetes taiwanensis. Taxonomy (NCBI): domain Eukaryota; kingdom Viridiplantae; phylum Streptophyta; class Lycopodiopsida; order Isoetales; family Isoetaceae; genus Isoetes; species Isoetes taiwanensis. The sequence continues at coordinate 2,813,353 of JAJEKV010000089.1, read as the reverse complement.
CAACATATTGGTCTTGAAATACAATTGTACACGAACATTCAAACATCTATAGTTAAATCAAAGATTTTATAGACAAATCTGAATTGCCTCTTAAAACCTCCATAATTGCATTCATTTTGGTACTGTGTCTTCCTTTTCTAGTACTTCCTTTTCCGGCCCTTCCTTTTACATTTACTTGCCTTTTCTAGTTCTTCATTTGTCTTTGAATTGTTTCAACCTCAACTTTTTTCTGATTCCTCATTTGCCAATGCCCTCCTTCTAAAATTGTACTTCCCGCCTTCTTGACCTGTTCTTTGCCTTTTTAATGTTTTTTCCCTTCTTTGTTGCAACCTCTCCATCTTTCCTTTTTCCTTTTGTTGGCTGCTTTTCTTCTCTTCCGAAGGGGTAATTTGTACATCCTTACTACATCCTACACCATCTGCTCAACAACAGTTTCATCCCGCTCACTTGCATATCCTTCATGGATGCTTTTCTAGCCCTTTGCCTTAACCTTTTAGGACTACACAATGCATCTTTTCAGCCCTTTTTCAATTCGAGGAAGGTGGCACATAGTCTTCATGCTGAGCAGAAGAGGACCTACCAATTGAATCAAGTTGATTTGTAGGTATATCTCAGGTAGGCATATCAACTATTTTATTTACTTCATGCATTGCCACATGCATGCCAAGCTCAAGAAATAAATGATGATGAATTACACCCCACATACCTTGCATTTACCTTCCTTCAACAAAGGCCGCACAAGCCACATGGTACTCATGATCACAACTTAAAATCAAAGACAATTTGTACCTATCATGAAAAAGTAGGCCACAAGCAACACAAGCACAAAAGTTCTTGCATTCACGGTAGTCTTACGATAGTGTTGATCTTTGAATGGATTAAAACTTATATTCTTCAATTCGTAAGATTACAAAGATTAGCTCTCGAGTTAAAATTACCTCTTTCTCTTTGATCTCACATTCCAAGGTATTCTTCCTCGAAATGCTCCTTACGTATGATCGGAGACTTGAAAAGGTTTTTAACTTTCGATTCTGATAATATGTCTCCATTTGTAGTGTCATCTCAATTCCTTCCTCGGATCGATTCCTCCCGCCTTTCGAGATATTGTGGTCTTCAAAGCCTCAACTTTCTTCATGCTCTCTTCAAGTTCCACCTTGATTTTTTCATTAGACTTAGCCTCTGCAGACTAAACTAACCTCAATTTCATGCACCTCTTCTAACATGCTTGCCCTTTCATTCTCAAGCTTATTTACTGACTTCCTTAATCAATTCAAAGTTCTCTTTTTTAAGCGAGTGGTCTAATTTTGAACTTTCTAAGCAAGTAACTTTGCTAGAAGTGGCAACTTGGACATCCTTTCCTCTACTAGACCTGCAATTTCTATACTTCATAACTTGAGCCCCAAAAGAGGCCCAATTGATCTTGTGCTTTTGGGGTTTGAAATGGCGATATCACAATTTTCCCATGCAAAAGCATAAGCCACCGCTTTCTCACTTCATTGTTTGGCATAGTTTCCTTCATATAATTTTTTCAACAATCGTCCCATTTTTCTCGGGCAGAAATTTGGATCATGGAAACTTTCATCTTATTGCTTGGGCCTTCTTGCCAAACCGAGGCCCATTGTGCATCTGTTACATTATCTTCCAACCATTTTACTTTTAAAAGCAGGCTGCAATCCTTCACCAAAAAGTCCATGAATGTCTATGAAATCTTGCTTTCGGTCACCGCTTCGCCATTGTAAATTGAGCGGATCAAAGGATTGTGTGGACCCGAATTGGTGATCAAGGAAGAGGATTCGGAAGCTTGAGGGGATTGAAATGGGGCGTAATAAAGAAAGTAGCGGAAAACGAGGCAAATGATGTCCTCGAAAAAAAAAAGCCGATTTGCTTTCGAATTTAGGTGCTTTAAGTGCTTGGTGCTTTCAGGCGCATTTTGGGGTACCACTATCAAATTTACACCCAAAACGCACCCTTCTAGAACACGGCAACCCACGGGGTTTACGTTTTGGAGGCCCTCTCCTTGTCGGTCCGGGCCGGGACCTTGCGTGACTTGGCGGGAGTGGGGGTGTTGGCCTTGAGCACGGACCCTAAAATCCCGGAAGGCCGCTTGCCGAATTTCCTCTCCCCAGGCCACAGGGGACGGACCAGGCGACCTCCCCTCTCCGAATCGCGATTTGACTTCTGCCCGATGGACTCGAGCGTCGGCGTTGCCACGGGACCAAGTTCCGTGGCCAGAAGACCACCCGACCTCAAGCGCCAAAGTAGCTCACTTCCATCACACTTTCGTAGTCAATTGGCCTAGGATGTGGATGCGGGATCTTGTCGTGGAGGCGTGAGTGTTTTTCTTTCTTTTGCAAAACCGACCTTGTAACTTGCTCCTAGGGTAATTTAAGCCATTCGGGGCGATTTGGCGGGGTCGATTTGCCATTAGGAGCCTCCCGTGCCCGAGCGACAAGACAACTGCGGGTTTCTGGGCCGACCTCCCCGGGGCCTTGAGTTTTGACAAGTTCTCGGGGCCGATCTGGAATCTTTTGGGCCTTCGAAGAGGGGCCTGAGACGGAGGAGGATCAGCGGTCCGGATAGAGGCAGGGCTCGGGAGGGTGGTCATTAGCGTGCAGCCGGGGGCGCTGCCAGGAAGGGCTGCCCTCGGGAACTTTTGGATCCCGCCTCTTGGGGTCCTGACTCTCCCCTCTTGTGAGGGATCCCCGCAAGGTCTGGCCTCGTTTGACTTGGGGAAGGGTGCCACTTCGGTTGCCACCAGCGGGCTGCCCCGGCTCTAATTCTAACCTAACCCTTTGACCTAGACCTTCTCCGAAAATTTGAAAATTGGGCTGTGGCCGGAAATGGATTAGGATTCGGTGGCAAAAAATCAGAATTTATTTTAGGTACAATGCATTAATTAGGAATTTATGAATGTCTTGCCATCGCAAAAGCCCCCGACTTCTACTTGCCACATGGGGAGGAGGGACAGGCCCAAACTCCAGCTCGGTCCGTTCCCTTGCTCCGTATTCTCGGTGCGGCTTCTCGGCCAGTCCCAAGTGCAACGGACCAAGTCACCGGCCCCCAAACGCAAACCCTTCTAGAACACGGCAACCCACGGGGGTTTTACGTTTTGGAGGCCCTCTCCTGTCGGTCGCCGGCGGGACCTTGCGCGTGACTTGGCGTGGAGTAGGGGGTGTATGGCCTTGAGCACGGACCCTAAAATCCCGGCCGCTTGCCCAATTTCCTCTCCCCAAGGCCACGGGGCCGGACGGGCGACCTCCCCTCTCGGAATCGCGATTTGATTCGCCAATGGACTCCGAGCGTCGGCGTTGCCACGGGGACCAAGTTCCGTGGCGAGAAGACCACCCGACCTCCAAGCGCCAAAGTAGCTCACTTCCATCACACTTTCGTAGTCAATTGGCCTAGGATGTGGATGCGGGATCTTTGTCGTGGAGGCGTGAGTGTTTCTTTCTTTTACAAAACCGACCTTGTAACTTGCTCCCTAGGGTAATTTAGCCATTCCGGACGATTTGGCGGGTCGATTTGCCATTCGAGACACTCCCGATTGCGAACGACAAGACTGCTGCGGTTTCTACAAAGGCCGACCTCGGGGGCGCCCATTTGACAAGTTCTCCGGACCGTCTCGGAATCTTTTGGGCCTTCCCAAGAGGGGCCCCGAGCGGAGGATCCAACGGTCGGATAGGGGAACCGGGCTCCGGAGGGTGGTGATTAGCGTGCAGCCCAGGGAGCCGCGCCGGGAAGGGGCTGCCTCGGGAACTTTTTTGATCCCGCCTCTTGGGGTCCTGGACTCTCCCCTCTTGTGAGGGATCCCCCCAAGGTCCCGGCCTCGTTTGACTTGGGGAAGGGTGCCGCTTTCGGTTGCCCCACAGCGGGCTGCCCGGCCCGTTCTAATCTTAACCCTTTGACCTAGACCTTCTCGAAAATTTCGAAAATTGGGCTGTGTCTTTGGAAATGGATTAGGATTCCAGTGGCAAAAAATCAGAATTTATTTTCATACAATGCATTAATTATTGCGAATTTATGAATGTCTTGCCAGCAAAGCGCCCCCGACTTCTACTTGCCACATCGGAGGAGGACAGGCCCAAACTCCCGCTCCGTCGGTTCCCCTTGCTCCGTATTCTCGCTGCGGCTACTGGCGGAGTCCCAGGTGCAACGGACCAAGTCTCGGCCCCCAAAACGCAAACCCTTCTAGAACACGGCAACCCGCGGGGGTTCACGTTTTGGAGGCCCTCTCCTTGTCGGTCGAGGCGGGACCTTGCGCCATGACTTGGCGTGGAGTGGGGGTGTTGGCGGCAGCCACGGACCCTAAAATCCCCGGTTGCTGCTTGCCGTTTCCTCTCCCCAAGGCCCCGGGGACGGACGGGCGACCTCCCCTCTCTCGAATCGCTGACTTGACTCTGCCAATGGACTCGAGCGTCGGCGTTGCCACGGGGACCAAGTTCCGTCGGGCCAAAGACCACCCGACCTCCAAGAAGCACCAAAGTAGCTCACTTCCATCACACTCGTAATCAATTGGCCTAGGATGTGGATCGCGGGATCTTGTCGTGGAGGGCGTGAGTGTTTCTTTCTTTTGCAAAAACCGACCTTGTAACTTGCTCCTAGGGTAATTTCACCCATTCCGGGGCCGATTTGGCGGGGGTCGATTTGCCATTCCCGGAGCCTCCCCTTTGCCCGAAACGACAAGACACCTGCGGTTTCTACAAGGCCGACCTCGGGGCGCCCAGCGGTTTGACAAGTTCTCGGGCCGATCTGGAATCTTTTGGGCCTTCCCAAGAGGGGCCCCCTCTTGGAGGATCAACGGTCGGATAGGGGAACCGGGCTCCGGAGGGTGGTCATTAGCGTCTGACCCCCCCGGGAGCTTCCGAGGAAGGGGCTGCCTCGGGAACTTTTTTGGATCCCCTCTTGGGGTCCTGACTCTCCCCTCTTGTGAGGGATCCCCGCAAGGTCCCCGGCCTCGTTTGACTTGGGGAAGGGTGCCAGCCTCGGTTGCCTCCTGCAACGGCTGCCCCGACCGCTCTAATGCTAACCCTTTGACCTAGACCTTCTCCAGAAAATTTCGAAAATTGGGCTTTGTGCTGGAAATGGATTAGGATTCCAGCTGGCAAAAAATCAGAATTTATTTTCATAGACAATGCATTAATTGCGAATTTATGAATGTCTTGCCATTTGCAAAAGCCCCCAGACTTCTACTTGCCACATCGGAGGAGGACAGGCCCAAACTCCGCTCCGTCGGTTCCCCTTGCTCCATATTCTCGGCTGCAGCTTCTCGGCCAGGTCCCAAGTGCAACGGACCAAGTCTGCCCCCAAAACGCAAACCCTTCTAGAACCTGGCAACCCACAGGGTTTACGTTTTGGAGGCCCTCTCCTGTCGTCCGGATTCTCAAGGGACCTTGGCGGCGTGACTTGGCGTGGAGTGGGGGTGTTGGCCTTGAGCACGGACCCTAAAATCCCCGGAAGCTGCCCCCGATTTCCTCTCCCCAAGGCCACAGGGGCCGGACGAGCTGACCTCCCTCTCCGGTCGCGACTTGACTCTGCCAATGGACTCGAGCGTCGGCGTTGCCACAGGGACCAAGTTCCGTGGCGGAAGACCACCCGACCTCCAAGAAGCACCAAAGTAGCTCACTTCCATCACACTGCGTAGTCAATTGGCCTAGGATGTGGATCACGGGATCTTGTCGTGGAGGCGTGGAGTGTTTCTTTCTTTGCAAAACCGACCTTGTAACTTGCTCCCTAGGGTAATTTCGCCATTCGGACGACGATTTGGCAGGGGTCGATTTGCCATTCCTGAGCCTCCCAGGTGCCCTAACGACAAGACACTTGCCCGGTTTCTACAAGGTCAATTCAGGGATTGCGGTTTGACAAGTTCTCCTGGACCGATCACGGAATCTTTTGGGCCTTCCCGAAGAGGGGCCCTCGAACGGAGGATCCAACGGCTGGGATAGGGGAACCGGCTCCGGAGGGTGGTCATTAGCGTCTGCAGCCCCGGGAGGCCGGCTACAGGAAGGGCTGCCTCGGGAACTTTTTTGGATCCCGCCTCTTGGGGGTCCGGACTCTCCCCTCTTGTGAGGGATCCTGCGCAAGGTCCTGGCCTCGTTTGACTTGGGGAAGGGTGCGGCTCGGTTGCTGTGGGCTGCCCCGGACGTTCTCTTGCTAACCCTTTGACCTAGACCTTCTCCTAGAAAATTTGAAAATTGGGCTGTGTGCTGGAAATGGATTAGGATTCCAGCTGGCAAAAAATCAGAATTTATTTTAGGTACAATGCATTAATTGCGAATTTATGAATGTCTTGCCATTGCAAAGCCCCAGACTTCTACTTGCCACATCGGGAGGAGGACAGGCCCAAACTCACTCCCGTCGGTTCCCCTTGCTCCGTGTTCTCACGGCTGCGGCTTCTCGGCTAGGTCCCAAGTGCAATGAGACCAAGTCTCGGCCCCAAAACGCAAAACCCCTTCTAGAACACGGCAACCCACGGGGTTTCACGTTTTGGAGGCCCTCTCCTTGTCGGTTCGAGTTTGGGACCTTTGCGGCGTGACTTGGCGTGGAGTGGGGGGTGTTGGCCCTGGATCCGCGGACCCTAAAATCCCCGGGGCGCTTGCCCGAATTTCCTCTCCCCCAAGGCCACAGGGGCCGGGGCCGGCGATGTCCCCTCTCCCCGATCGCGCGATTTGACTCTGCCAATGGACTCAGAACGTCGACGTTGCCCTCGGGACCAAGTTCTGTGACCAGAAGACCACTCATGTTAACCCAACTAAGAAATGAGTTTTAAACGTCGCTGTGTACGTCGCATGCGACGTCAATACGTCGCATCACGGCGTTATTTGTTATAAGCGGCGTCGTTTAAACTATTTTTATTTTTGTTGTGTACATGTTTGATCTTTGGGGCATGTTTGAGCCTAGACAATGCTTGAGCCTAAGAGGCTTGTTTGAACCTAGGTAGCATGTTCGACCTAAAAATGCAATGCGCTACCGTTCAACATCTGTAGGCTCCTCATGGTTCACTCTATGTATTTGGACTTGTTCACCCTACAAAATACCATTATTATTATCTGTTTGAAAGGTAGAGCAGTGATCCACAACAGAAAGCTAGTGGATAGCATCAAATTAAGCAATGATCAGGTTAACTTGGTGGTGGCCTTTGGTTTAAGGTTAGAGAAAATCGGAGTAACTAAGATACCATTGAAGACTCTTTGCATGTTCTAGTCTAGAGGCAATGCTTGAGCCTATGTGGCTTCTTTGAGCCCATGTTCGGTAGTTCTTTATTCCTCCCGAGTATAATGTATACCAAAAGGGGAGAAAAAAGAATTGAATTGAATGGGTTTTTCTTGCACCACGAAGACCAATAGACATAGCCTATCGGAAGGATTGCACCGAGGATGTGCATAATATTTGACATATAGAATTTAATGATCGTCTCCTCTAGGTGCTAACTAGGAGTCGCCATTGTTAGCATTGCCAACATTTGTATTAAAATGCACGGAAGTACATCTCAGATTTAGTGGAATTGCTCGGTGTAAGATCTTTGCATGAGAGCCGTGGTCCAACCTCTTGATGCTCGTTTTTTCGGTGAGTTTGAATGCCTTGATCTGCGGGAGGGCTCTTGAGGGGCGTTATTGACTCCTCTAGCACAACACCTTGGAATATTGAAGGCCCCTTCGGTGTAGTTTGTATGATAAACCACCATGTTGGGTCTTGTCGATCGGTAAAAGAAAAAATCTGGTCAAAGAAGTTTGGGCGTGAGATTGATATTGATGGTCTAAATTTTGAAGTGGATATGTGTATGTGTGTACCTGTTCCACGGTTATGCGGAAGGACAAGCGTCTCACTACCGGGTACATCTTGCTAGAGTTGGCGTGAAAAAGCCACTTGTTCTATCATACTTTCTTGTAGGCTGGCCCCTTAATTGAAGGTCAAACCAATGGACATCCGAATATATGAAGGTCTTAAAATTGCCACCAACATCCACCTCCATTATAGTCTTTAACCTCAGGCCCAATCACGGGTGGCTTCGGCGATTCACGATCGGCAACACTTGATTGAAACTCCATCGTGTGAATGATGCCATGACTCCTTGATCACAAGTCTTCTGTGTATGTCAAGAGAACTCACCGCGATAGTGGGTCCCATGCCACCATATCGAGGGAGTAAGATATATCTTGTCAAAAGCACCATTAATGTCAATAGATACAATAACATCAAAAGAAAATACTTTCGATTTAGACATCAACATAATTTGTTGCAACTACCTTTTCATGACACCTTGTCGCGTATGCCCATTCCAAGTAGGCGTAATATACTCCCCTTGTGATATGCATCGGTCAAAGCCTAGTACCCATTCTCTTTCCATCTTGTCCTGCAAGGGTTCATATCCATCGAAAGTGCGGGGGCTGCGTCTATTATGTCGTCTCCATTCATGCCTCTTCTCTTCCATTTCTTCCTTTGCGTTCTCATAACGAGCAATCCATTTTGCCATTGGTGCGGGAATTGTAAAGAAGAAATTGATTAACCTTAATGATCATATCGGTAGCGGAAATGACTTACGCATACCATTGCCTTTCGCCACTACCCCCACAATCTTCTCGTCCCCTTCATCACTCCATAAAGAGGTGCATCCGGATGTCTGGCGGAAATATATTCTGTCATATAGAAAAGTGACTCTTTAAGCAAGCCATCCCTCTGCCATACTACCTTCCGGGGCGTGCTCTTTGGCGCACCATATCCTTCAATACCTTCATAAACCTTTCCAAGAAAAAAACATCCATCCTGGCATGTACGGTTCATGAGCTCCACTTCCTCAATAAGATGTACCAAAAGATGGGTTTGATCATCCAAGAAAGCTCGTAGGAAACTCCTTCTCCAACAAGCAACATGCCTCGCCATTTTCACTTTCATCTCTTCAATTTTAGTCTTTTGGTATAGTTTTTACACATCCACCTATGAGGTCCAAAACAAAAACTTAGCCACAAATAAAATAGACGGGGGACCACTAAATCAACATGGGTAACAACCTTATGACCTTTGATAGGGCACTTATTGCCTCAATGGTCCCTTGTCTAAAACTCCCCTAAAGGTCGGGGGCATGAAGAAGCTGCATGATCAAACACCAAATATAAGTTATGGGTTACATTTTATAGTAGTGCATATATATGTGGACTTCAATTGCTTACATGCAAGAACTTATGCCCGATCATGGGACTTTAAACCCGGTCAAATCCCACTACTTGTGAATCACGGTTCTTAATGATTGCATGTAACCAGTTGGTGTTCTAAGGGCCCTTAAATCATCATAAATAGGTCGATGGTCAGACCTAGCAATAACCCATTTTGCCGGAGGAAGTGGTTGCCCTTCACCTCGGATCCATGCCTCTTTCTTTGTATTACTTACCTTAAGGTCCATCCTGGCATTTGTTGTGTCTTTTTGACCAAATACATGCTTCCATAAAGAGTTTCCCACGTTCTTGAAGATATGCATCGGGTCTAAAAGGTGTTGAATCAATAGGTCGGTCCAATATGGTAGTCTATAAAAAACAGACTTCCTTTTCATATTGGCAGTAAAGACTTCCTCCTCCGCGGCTTCCTGCGCCACCATCAGATAATTCCTCATCCTCACTTTGCCTAGGTCGGCTCACGACCTCCTCATTCTGTGCCCCCCCGGATTTCCCCTTGGGATTTTCCCCTCTTCCTTCTTATCCCAACGCCACCCCATTCTCGTAAAGGTAATTCTGCGCTTGGTGGTTCTCATAGTCTGATTACCCTTTGAATTGTCCTGCACGCCAAGGGGGTGCGTGAGCGGCAAATACTTCTCCCCGAAACCCTCAGATACTACTTTCTTGAGATGCTTAGAGTGACGGTCTTTTGCAACTTTTCCCCACATATCATGCAAAGGGAAGTGCCCCCATGTCTTAAACCCGAGAACACTTTCGGCAAACCCGGAAAGTCATGCATAGTCCACAATAGTATACCTCTAAGATTAAAAAAACGTCATTTTTATGGGCATCGTGGACACGAATACCAGTGTTCCACAAAGGGAGTAACTCATCCACAATTATTCTTAGGTACACATCTAAATTACTTGGTTTTTCTTCCCGTGTATCAATAAAGTCATCATAATGTGCCCACTCTTCATCAACAACCATGGGGTATGTTGTAGTTCACTATCATCAGGCCATGTAGACCATGCGGTCGATTGTGTACCATATGGGTTTTACACGCATCGGTGGCGAGGCCCAAACGCCGTTCACGTGGTTCTTTTTCAAAGTCGAGCCATGTCGCATCGACATGCTTCCAAGCTACTGCTTGTAAACCGGGACTCGCATCACATCATCACTAGATGCATGTGTAGCCGTGAAGTCCATTAGGCTAGCCAATGTCTTACCTTGGAACATCAACTTTAACCTATAGAATAAATTATAGGCAACATATAAGTCACCGAAAATAAGTGAATTTACAACTATTTGTAAGAAGTGGTGATGCATATACCTTGGGATTATTGGAAAGTGTCGAATAACCTTCCGAGAGGTACCGTTTTTCCCTTTAGGTCATTCCCGTATCTCGGTTCATTACATACGAGACAATGAGTGGACTTCTCATGCTCTTCCGGGGGATAGAAGATCATACAATCATTTGGACATGCATGTATGACTTTATAACCAAGGCGGTCGGCTTGAATCATTTTCTTAACTTGAGATGCGTGGTAGGCATATTGTTCTTCTCTGGAAGGATCTTCTCGTGCAATAACTGCATCTAAGAGTGGTAAGATAAAAGATGGAGATGGTGGTAAGATAGAAAAGACTTGATAAGTATGTCACCTCAATAGAAGCGAGACACTTGCATTGCTCCACTTTGAACTTGGTTTGGAGATTGAGAATGCTTGAGCGCGCCGATAAGCGAGAGGTTAGAGGCCTTGAAATAAGCTGCGTTTACGCTTCGATAACAATAGGGTCATCGTCGGTCACGACCAATCCTCGAAGGGTATCCCACATCTTCTACCATATCCTCTCCACCACCATCCTCGACATCATCTAAATCAATATCGGTAATTCTTGAAGGCGTGCAACATATCGAGCATCGGCTCGTCCTGAAAAGACTTCGTTCTCGGGTTAGATCAATAGTTTCATCCTCTTCATATTGATCGTATGCAATATCTTCATATTGGTGCGCCTCACGGCTTGAAATTCCGCGGCGATAGGTTTCCCTTTGCACGTAACTTAGAACTAATGGATCGGGATGGAGGCCGCTCTGAATGAGTTCATTAACCAGGAGTAACGTTATTAACCATCATGTCAAATAATGTAATAAGTATAAAATACATACAACCATTTGTATAGACTCACGAATGACAAAAACATATTAAAAAAAAAAAAAAAAACCTCTTTATTCCTTTTTTTTTTTAGTACAACAATACTATTGTTCCATTTCAAATGGGAGAGGTCTATCATAGCGATAGTTGATGAATAACTCATCTCCAATGTTTATGCTTTTAATAGCACACACCATGATATATCACTTTTTTTTACGGATCTTGTAAAAAATCTTCCTCCCCTCCTTGACACTCTAAAATTCACAATTGCATCGCTCACGGTTATCAATAGAGCTGTTGATGAACCACGCAATATTGCCATGAACCCCTGGCCGACCATCAATAAACTTCAACTCCTCATCACATGCCCCCCATTGCTCTATTGTGACATTGGAATTCATTCCATAAATCCTCATCGCCAAGCATATTTAGTCAAAGTTTGCCAAGTTTTCCAATGCATTACTCGGGACACGCATATGGCATTAATGGAATGTGGGTATCTGCTCCACTTCTATCTGGCGTCTGGGAGATATAAGGCCGAATCCGACTTTCGGACAAATGCGGCTCAGCATAATGATGTATCTTCTTCCCCAATAAGCAAATTCTTGATCCATAGGGATAGGTAAGTCTCACGGCCACAAGCCAAATGTCTTCGCGATTGCCCTAACAAAGAGTCGGACTAATCTTTGCAATTCTTGAGGAATTTCCGCGGCAAATCGAGGCCAAGCGTTCTTGGGAAATGTCGCGACACATGCAATGTTCTCATGATTGTAGCCCTTCGTGTTCTTTCCTTTCAGGGGAACACTTTCAGCGTTGGCGGCACCCATCCACATTATTGATGAATCGGTTCTTTGCTTCGGTTTCATATGCCTCTATGGACAACATTAAACCAAAATCCACATCTAGTTTGGAGGAGACATCAGCATCATCTACCTACATATTTAGATATCATAAACATCTTGAATATATACTTAAAGCGGGAGAGATACTCTTAAAAAAAAACAAATAATAATTGTATACCAACACGATATCCATGGCGAGCATCGATCACGGTGGGTTGTTCAAATGTACCAAATCTTATCGGATGGTCTTCAACAACCGTTCTAAGTCGTCTCTTCACCCCATACATCTTTTACAATCGCAAACTATTTTTGTCCCTCTGCCAATTACAAAAGGTAAGTACTATATCTTGCACAATAGTTTGAGCGCTTGTGATAGATACAATATATGGTAGTATAAACCCTAAACCCTAAACCCTAAACCCTAAACCCTAAACCCTAAACCCTAAATTCTAAATGGGCCGAGAATTGGGCCGGACACGTAGTCCTCTCCACTCAAGGTGAAGCCGAGGCCATGCCCTTTCGAGTCTGACCCTTATATAAGTTTCAATTTCAATAAAGATCTTTTGGAGACGCCAGCTAGCCCTCGATACATAGAGTCCCCTCCACTCAAGGTGAAGCTCGACATATGACCTTGACTCACGCGACACCTCAATTTTGTAATCTACATTGTACTTAGTAAGGTATGAAGGTGAGTTTGGGCACAGCACACGGGTCCTCTCCACTCAAGGTGGAGGCGGCAGGTGTCCTTGACCAAAAACACTGCGTTTTTACTACTCATGATTACCGTCCTCTCCTAGTTTATATATGTCTAGGCTACTAAATACAAGAATCATTAACTTACATGTGTGACGGTTCCGCATATCCGACCTCCCCGGTGGTAAGACAAGCATCAATCGTCTCGGCCATCTCCAAAGGTCGATCATGCCGATGACCATGGTGATCCATGTAGGGCGACAACAAGTATAAGATATGGTTAAAAAGAAGAACACCAAAGGCTAGGGTGGAAGAGGAGCGAAAAGAAAATAACAATGAAGGCCGAGAAAAAGTTGTTTATATAGAAATCTTTAGCGTCGCATGCGGCGTGGCGTCGCCGGCGGCGTAGTGTCATCGGTCACATGCCAAGTCACCTCTCGACTTGGCGGTACACAACGCAATGCGTTGTCTGCGGGCGTGTAAATGCGTTACGTGAACTTCCGTCGCGCATCGCGGCGATAGTCAACGGTCAAAATCCGGGTCACATGCGACACCGGTTACAAAGACATGGCAAAATACGTCTTGGCGTGTCTTATGTTACGTAATGTCACATGGCGTGCATCGCGACGTCGACATTAATCGTGACATTTGTCGTGACATTTGTCGGTTATGAAATTTATGTATACCTATCTTTCTTTACGAGCAACCTAAAATCGAGCAAGTTTTGTGTAACAACCTAAAATCTGCATACCTCAAAACACTTGAACATAGCTTGATTAGGCGCATCCGCAGAGCAAATTAGCGTGGCAATCGACATTTCTTGCCGTGACATTTGTCGTGGACGATGCCGCCCGGTGGGCGATGGCATTTTTAGGCAAATTTTGATCGGGCAACTTTGACACATGGGACATTAATGCCTTGGATTTGCAAGGAGTCGTCGAGCAGTTCTCCCACTATCTTTGGACACCAAGTTCCTCATTCGGATTGCATTTTGTTGCTTCTCTAAAGATGTTGGATTTGAGGATATGGGAGTCCCACTTTTGACTACCCAATATTCTCGTTGTAGAAATTCTAGGGGTAAATCCATATGTCATTTCTACTTCCTTCTTTTTTCTCTTTCTCGGATCAACCGAAGCTAAATTATGAGCTCAAAAATTCGGATCAACCATCTTCAACTCCATGTCCATCACTAAATTCATCCGCTTTTCAAAATACCCATAGCACAAATAGGCCTATACAAATTAAAACAAGCAATATTATTGTGTCATATCCTTATTCATCGTGGCATTCATCTTCTTGATATCCATCCCGATCATATTCATCTTCTTCATATTTTTATCTTCAAATTCCATTTTGAAAAACTGATTTAAATCTATATCAATCATATATCGGTTTTTGTATTCTACATCATGCTTATATACATAAAGGCGATTGCCTCAAAATTACGGATCAACCATAAGCTAAATTCTGAGCTCAAAAAATTCTGGATCAACCAGGAGCTAATCTGAGCTCAAAACTACCATATTATAGTTATATCAAAAGATAGAATTTAAGTTGCTTCAATACCAAATATCGACTCCAAACAGCCTGAAAACTTTACGCAAAGAACATTTGCATCCTGCATCAACAACATCAAATTTCCGGCACCGTGAAGGATCCCTTCGCCCGGTGATGTAAAATTTTTACCTTGGATATCTCTCAAAACGAAACCACATCATTCACCTGCAAATTCTTTGCCTTGACAAACCTGCTCCAGCCTTTTGCGAAGACATAACTTTGCGAACTATCCCAATAACAGTATCTAAATTTCCACATGCATTGATTTTAATCTATAAACAGAAGCATCTTACCTTTTTTTTTCTCCACAATTCCATCGCAAGGCAAATGTGCTTCTGCGTTGATTTTTGGAATGACGAGCTGAAACAAAAAATCCAACGCAGAATCAGTTATCAAATCAAGCCGCCCACTTGGTTGCACAAGCACGAAATGAAATGCCAGTCTCAAGGACTTTCTTATCTAACCAATCTACACTATCTTGAGAGCCAACTAGATCCACCACAGAAATATCTGGTGGAGTGTCTAGCATAATATCCTCTAGGCTGAACTTTTGTGGCACGCATGGCTCAGTATCAAACGTGAATCCAAGCTCTCTAAAAAGATGACGCGCATCATTTTCTATACTCCTTGCCAACCCCCATCAGGAAAACTACGAATATCTTCGTCACACTGGAGATTATTTGCAGGGTCAGAACTTGATAAGAATGCATTCGCCGCAGCTACAAGCTGAGACTCATTTGTGCACAGTCCCATATTAGCCATTCGCAACCGGACCTGATAAATTGGTTAGAATATTAGAATACAATTGCAGGAGATGAAGAAGCAAATCTAGACAATGACCTGATAACAATAGAACTTCTGAAGCACCAGGTATGACTAGATATATTATTATTTCATATTTTATAGCTGCAATTGACATGGTTGGGATGTAATATAGCGTATTGCCCTTGCTTGGATGGAGAAATCTGAACTCAGGGCAGATTGTCGGGGAACTCATATGTTTATAATTATCAAATTATCAGGGATTTGGAAAGACAATCTCTGCAATTGCTTTGATTTTGAAGGCTAGACCGCCAAAACGTCAAAGATACAATGTAGAAGAATGCAGGAGCACCTTGATTGTTTGCCCTAAATCGCTTTTAAAACAATGGGAACATGAATTGAAGGAAAAAGTAGCACCATCTGTCAAGCTATCTGTGTACATATACCATGAAGATCAGAGAAGAATAAATTGTGTTGAACTTTGTAAGCACGACATTGTGCTTACTACATATGGAACCATTTGTTCTGAATTACAGAAGCCATCTGAAGAGGATGAAAAAGCGACCCCCGGGCTAAGGGGCACACTGTCGAACATTAGGTGGTTTAGAATTATTCTGGATGAAGCTCAATCCATTAGAAAAGCTCACACTAAAAGTTCACGCGCTTGCTTGCTGGGGCTTAAGGGCACAATGAAGATGGTGCCTTTCTGGAACATGCGACCTTCTACGACACATATGTCACATATGTCACATATACGAAAGTTCTAGAATGTTCTAGAAAGTTTTAAAAAGTTTTAAAATATAAGAGAATCTTGGGTGAGCCTAAGGAATCCTTCTAGAAAATTCCAGAATGTTGTAGAAAGTTCTAGAATGAATGTTGCGAGAGAATACACTGATTTTCTTCCCAAAGCATTTTGCTAGATGACCAATTAAAATATTTTAGTTCAACCAACTCCACAATTCTCTTGATTTTTCGATGAACAAACTTGTCCAAGAAGGCAACAACCTCCACAACCTCGGAATGGCCATAATGAAGAAATTAAAAAAGACGGTTAAGAGATTTCTCGAAAAAAAGCGATGATTTTTGGCTCTTTGTATGTTGTATTTGTCGGATCATACAATCGATGCAGCAGCAACCCATAAAAATCTTGGCGCTCAAACGGAACAAGTTCATGAGTCATGAAGCGAAAACAATCTGAGCATGGCGTTAAAAACCTGCACCAAAGGACCCGAGCAATGTCGGCAAGCTCAACCGCCTTGTGATCCCTAAGCTCGGTGTGAAGCCCATTTTCCTTTGCACCATGACATGCTCTACTTTGAAGACTTCCAAGGTAACGGTGGCGGCGCTAGATACTCTTCTCGGCATAGCGGCCCGAGCTATGTTCCAATTCCACTTTCCATGTATGGATCTCCGAAACAAGGCCATCAACAGGTGTAGCCACATAGTATCTCGGCTTTTCAAAATCCTCATCAATGGGGTCGGCTTCATATGGAACTTGTGCAATTGAAACGCAAATTCCTCCACCATCATATATCACAAAATCATCCTGACGTTTGGCAGGTAAAGTTGCAAGTTCAAGCATTGTCTGCCGATTCCAACCTTGATGTTGATCTTTCAACTTCCATAGTGCCATTAGAATTACTTGTATACCCAAAGATGAGATTTTAAATCATAACCTTCTTCCCCTCAGATTGGCGTATCCATATGTGCTTCTTTGGTTTGCTGATATAGTTCGAGACAATATTTTTCCAGCTCTTGCAATCTCTCAAAGCCCAAAAAAAAACCATTTTTCTCAAAGTCTAGATGAAGGAGGTAATTCATGCGGTAGCACATCTACTGTGATGATGCATGTGCAGGCAACACGCTTAAATGAAGCTGCAGGTTGGTCGTCAGAGTCTTTTTTCGCGGTATCAATCGGGCAATGTATTGAATTTGTAATCCTAAAAAACCAAAACTTCGTGTATAAAAAATATACGTCACATGCGACCACCTACGTCACATATACGTACTAACGTGTCATATACGTCACATATACATACTGACGTGTCGCTATACGTCATATATAACGTATGGACGTGTCATATACGCCACATATAATGCATCGACGTGTCATATACGACACACGTCACATCGCCACATATACGACGCCGCATGCGGCGTCACGCCGTAAAACATCACACCTGCCGTCCACCCGCGCAAAGCGCCCACCGGCGGATCACGCTCTCGATCCGCCACGGCGACGTCGCACCATACACGTCGGCCGACGCGACTGGCGTGACACCCGTCCGGCCATGGCGTGACACTTGCCGTCCGCCTGCGACGTCCACGCGTCGTCGACGTCGCACCATACGTGTCGAGACGTCGCACCATACGCCGCGATGCGACGTGCTGCGCGACGCGACGTCGCATGGTGACGTTATTTGCGACGTCACGTCGCACAGACGTCGCAAGCCCACGTCGCTAAAAGTCCATTCTCTTGTTGTGAATTCTTTTTTTTTTTTTTTTTTTTTTTTTTTAAAGCAAGATTTTTAAGTTTTTATTAATAAAAGATCCCATAAGGATCAAATTGGAAGTATTCCAGCATACATAATGATCTCTCTATAGATCTGATTGGAAGAATTTATACAGTATTGAGCCTAAGTTAAAATACAAAAGATAACACAATATCGATTCATACGATCGTAAAGCGAAGTCGATGTCCTCTAGAAGCGTGACCACCTGAAGCTCTCCCCGAAAGATACTTAGCAGCAAGAGAACTGATCAAGAAGTATCCTTCCACGCGTTAACTTGACCCTAGAAATGCTTTCACACCACAGTACTACAGGAGCTGCCCATCCCATTTCCAAAAGTACTCAAGGCAGGCGTCCAATCCTTCTTCCTGCAATTGGAAAGCCCAAGAGCCTCCCTCTAAAGAGGTGGTCCACTACATTTCTCAGCTCTCAAAATCTGCTAGCATAGGTCACATTTCCATACGCTCTACCATCCAAGACGACTATGTGCAGTGCCCCCTTCCACAGCAGTCCACTAACCCCATATCTTCCTAGATTGGCAGCAATGTAAATCCAAGGTCCTCCCGTACCAAGGTTACCAGGCCTCTTACTCTACTCACGAACTTCTCTTTATCATGCATCTTATGTAGTTAAACTCACCCTAGCTGGGATGGGTAGGCTTACCAACCTATAGAAACACTAAGAAACCACAAGCTCACAAAGAGCCACACTAAACCAGGAGAATAAACGACATCTGAGGCTCCTAAAAAACCAACCGTTCAAGAAACCACAGCGCTGCTTTTGCATATTCCAATGGCGGAGTACACCCAAGAGCCCCACAACAACATCCTGCCAGAAATCCTAGCATGCCTCCAGTCATGTAGACAGCTGATGAAGCACATCAATGAACAGCTGTAGGATCATCAAGAAGCACAGCATAGCCACCTCTGGTACCCAACCTGATAGACGACCCCAAAGCCCACCAAAGCCAAGAAACAAAGGAAACACACGCAGTCATCTGGATCAGACTGCCCACTAAGTTTAAACCTCCATTAGCTTCCTAGCATCTAGCAACATACCTGGCCTCATGAGAGAAATGGCATTGCAGTAACTTCTCAGGTTGCTCCATTCTTGAAACTGGATAAAACGACCCCAGAAGCTTCTTTACTAATCTTGGGAATCTAAGAGGCCTTAAAACCGTACATCTCCATGTCAGATATAACCTTCCAGAACCGTGGTTCATTGCATTTCAAAGACTGGCATATTACCAAGAAACTCAGAGCTAACAACACAGAAGCCTAGAACAGCTGTTAATATTCAGATAACGGAGAAAAGACATCCAAAGTGCCAGTAATCCCTGAACCATGCAGTGAGTGCAGGCCTTCTGTTGCAGTGAGTGCAAACAACAAAAAGTATCTGATATTTCCTTAGCCATCTGAGTCATAACTGCATCCTAGACTGAAAGACGAAGCCCTAAACCTTTCTTGGCTTCTGCCATGCTACTGAGAAGCGGGAACTCGAGAAAACACAGGCTGCATATTCAAGAGACCCCAGCCGCTTCTCAAGCAAGATGACAGTGGCGCTGGCAGATTTGTGAAGCCAGGCGCCCTTCCAGCGTCCATTCGAGGCTGACCTGCAAGTATCGGGGGCAGCCACAGCCGCCGCCCTAAGCCGCCATAGCCGCCGCCTTAGCTTCCTTCCTTGTTGTGAATTCAGGTTAGTTTTTACCCTATTCAGTTGTGCAAAATTATTCAGATGTGCAAAAGTTGTTGTTGATGCCAATCATCAAATTTATGCAGCATGGAGGGGGCTTCAGAAAAGAGAATAAATGAGTTCTTGGGACCTGAGCATCAAGAACAAAGCGGCGCATAGGCCAAATTGAGGGTCTTGATGAAGGCTATGAATTTGCAGATGATAAGGACTATGATCCAAAGTAATTTAAACGTATTATTTGGGAAAGACGCCTAGGTGGTTGTGGCCAACGTCGTATTTTCACTACTAAAGCATGTTCCTATCTTAACCAACACAAATTTGCTCATAGCCAATTTGTTAATGTAGCAAAATAAAAATATCATAGTTGCGCCAGTTCAGTTACGCCATCTTAGCCAGAAGATGCAAAATATCGCCAGGCCAAACTGCGCCAAGTTATTTATTCTACATGGCCAATAGCCAGTTGTTTCTGGCCCTATAAAAGTATAGGGCGCTTAAAAAATACCCTGCTCTACATCAAAGAGGAGCCACCGTCAAGGAAATTGAAGTATCGAGCAACTCGAAAGAACGTTACCTTGCTACTTCAAGCAAGCAACGAGTGGATGAGCTTCTAGCAAGCTCAAGGATCTAGGGCCATGGGGCCTAGTAGGTTAAATATATGGATGGTGGGATTAGAAGGCATTTTTAGATATTCTCGCCGAAAGGATTGCCCCAATATTGAGCTAAGCGTCAAGTATTGGGAAGGAAACGCATAGGAGTAACTAAAATTATGCACGATTGTTAACAGACATCCAACATATTGAAACCACTTGGTGAGATTGATCACCTCGCTAAGAAGGAATCATTACTAGGATAATTGTTGACCATGTATAAATCTAGTACCTCCAAAAGAATAATCCAACCGAAAGAAAAGAAGTAATCTAGCAAGTCCGGCCAACTTGTTACGATGGCATCAATTCGATTGGTAGGAATATTCCAAGAGTTTAAATAACTAAGAAAGGGGGAATCTCTAGAATATAAAAGAATAATACATGTAAGGTACATCTAAAATAAGAATTATAGTAATCAAATAGTCTTTTGAGACAAAAGGAATTGTCATGATGACAAAACCTTGTGGTTTAGAACCGTTCTAACTAAGTAGGTAACCCCATAACTATATTGAAATAAATGATAACATAATATGTGCATCCATCTTAGATGGTTATATATGTCAGCTAAGGCTAGTAAATTAATGCGCTAAGTAAGAAGCGTATCTACTTACTTAAATTGTGTTGGGGGTGTCCTCCTTTTTCCACCGCTTTGTGTACATCAAAAGCCCGTGGCGAAATTTTGGAATCCGAAAATGTAAATCCGGCATGTGAAATTTTTAGGGCAAGGGTTTAGGTTAAGGCAATTTTGGTTAAGGCTCCACATACGTTTTTGTCTCCAGCTAATTTAACGGGCGTAATCATATTTTTTGCAGGCCGAGGATGCCGCCTCCTTCCTTCATCCCGCCTCCTTCCTTCATTCTCCTTGCATTTAAAATGCAGCAGCGTTCCTTACATTCAAGATGCGGCAGCATTCACCTTTCCTCTCAGAGCTTGCTTTGGTGCCCCCATAACTTGACGTTTACAAATTTTGTACGCTCCTCCATTCCGTCTGAAGAAGGCATGAACCGGATAGCATCTTTGGAGCTTGATTCAAACATTCGTGTAGATTATTCAGGTAGATTATTCGGTAGATTATCTCATTTCATTTAGGGTTGTTTCTTCTTTGTAAATTTATTTGCCATCCAATTGGCGTTTGTGCAATCTATCTGCGGGCCTTCGAACCGGGGGAATAGTACGAGTGCATAAGGCACCGCTTCTTGCTTGAACCAAAGCAAGTTCGCAAAGCAGGCGACAAATGTATTTTTTGTTGAATCCGGCAAAGCGGAGGCAAAGAAATGTGTTTTTTGTTGAATCCTCGCAGCAGAGGTCGCTGGAAAGGAAGCATAGGGTTTAGGCAGCTCATTTTCGCAGCAAAGGAAGCTTCATTGCCGAACTAGCTTGCTCGATTTGCAATCTTCTCCAGGTTTTAAATCCGGTCGGGTGCATCAATCCATGCAAAGGTGAGTGTTTCTTGGGCTATTCGACTATTTTTTTTTTTCAATACCCCGATATGTGTTCTCTGTTTCTTCAAGTATAAGCTCTAAAAGCGGCAAACTTCCACATATTCAAGTGATTTGGCAAGAAAGAGATTTTAGGCCTAGGTTAGCGAGTTTCAAGATTGGCCCGTCATATGCGAGAGGACCAGTCTCACAGAGGCGGAGGTTATATTGGCCCGACAAATGCAGCAAGATCCTCGGTCGATTCAAGTATTCTCAATAATAATATTCTATGTGCATCTTTGCATGTATGCTCTCTCGTCACTTTCCTTGAGTCTGGGCACGGATATGGCTTCAAGCAATATAATTTATACTAAGAATCCGGCCTGCGCACGAGCTTTTACGTGGCTATTCGAGTTCTCTTTAATTTAAATTGAGATTCCCACTTTTGTGCATGCTGTTAGTGTTGTGCTCTCTTTTTCCAGATATTTGTCAATTAACCTTTTGCTAACTCACAGTAGTAGCAGGTCTGTTGAATCGCATATGCCATTCCTTCTCTGGCGGCGATGGACGCTTCTCAATAGGTAAAGCCTCATCTTTAAGTCGATGAGATGCTAAAACAGGTTCTAGCAAGTCCAAGGCAAGACTTTGGGAATGATGCATGGCCAAATGCAGGCCTCAAGCTCTTCTGAAAGCAAGCATAATGACACAACACGTTAAGGCTTTCTTGCTGCCTTTATTTAAGGTAAATACTGCCTTCATTTAAGGTAAATACTTACACTCTGTCATTATTATCTGCTTAAATTTGACTAATTAAATAATGCAATTTGCTGATTGTATCATAGAGGAGGTTTTCTTAGAGTTTGTGATGGCAGATAAGTGAAACAGCTTTGTGACCCTTGCTCCTCCTGGCTATGGCGACTACACCCAGCTTCCGCAACATGCAAAAGTTGTACTGTACAAAGCTAGACATTTTGTGAAAACAGACTGTAAGGGTTATTCCATACATCGAGTATATGCATGACGTAGCACTTAACTAGAATTTGCAGTGGCTACTCTAAAACATGTTATAGGAGCACATTATGGTCTAATTTGAAGAATGATCGAGAAATCCGAAAAATCTCCCAAAGATTCCTGCCTTTTCAAGCAAATGGACTTTATATCCAAGCATGAGGCATTGTGGATTTGAATCCATAACTGTTGTGGATATGGAAGCGGGCATGCTATTCCATAAACTATCCTCTAGCATGTTGCTTCAAATTCGTATGATCCTTTTCATATCTGTTTTTATCAGTTCTTGAGAAATATCTATATGATCATTTTTCCAGATTGATTAAGGCAAACATTGTACAGTCTGTAGTTGTTTATGTCCACATTGAGTTATGAGCTTTAATGGTGGTTTCTCCCAATATATGGGAAGTATTCAAGAATGAAGCAGAAAAAGCTTCATGGATTATAATTTTGGAGGACAAACAGGAGGAACTTGCAATAATGAACATGGAAATTGATGAGGCCATATTGAAGAGAATGAAGAATTGTTCCCTTTTTTTAGGCTCAATGCTTCAAAAGTTATAATGGCTATAAATAGCAGAATTGCAACAGTGTTTTTAATCTGCTTCGTAAATGCCTTTGTTAATAATGCAGATAAAACTAATGACAGGTCTCAAAGAATTTTTATCCATTGTTTAAGCAAGATTAGTATGACTTTAGTACGTGAGTATGTTCTACATTTGTAATACAAAGGTTTCTGTACATTATTTTTTAGCCCAGATTTATTCAAAGGTAAGATTGCACAGGTCATGACCTTTTTCAGCTTTATTCAAACCAACTATACTTGCAATGGATGGTGGAATTTGGTAGAATTTTCATCTATTAAGTTTTTTTTTTCTTTTGTTGCACCAAAGACAATGCATCCTGACACATGCCAAAAACAACATTTGTACAAAAATATATAAAACAAGCTAAACAAACCACACGAAGCGCACAATGTTTCAGACACAAACAGTTTCAGACAAAAACACGTCAAGCTTGAGATGAAACAAAGTTGAGTTCAAAGACAACTTCACATAATCTTCATAATCTTCAGACACAAACACGTCAAGCTTGAGATGAAACAAAGTTGAGTTCAAAGACAACTTCACATAAACTATCATGCCTAGATAGTTGTGAAAAGCTTCCTTCCAAAAGAGGCTATACACACATCAGGATAAGATGGTTGAAGGCAGGAAGAATTGAATGATTCACCCTTATGTCTTCAAACATGCTACTAAAAATTCAATACAACAAAACCTGAAAAATGCTACACAGAGGGGGGGCAATTCCAGGAATCAATCCAAGAGAAAAAGTTCTAAACTAGAACCGGCGCAGAACCTCCTGAAAATCCAACAAATCTAGAGAACCTGTTCTAGAGGCCCATCTAGAGAACCATCGATGCTTTTGTGGGTTTTATACATAATATTTGACTTTCTCTTAGCAAAATAAAATCTAGCATATCAAATACAAATATGAATTTCACATTCGAAATTTTTATCACACCAATTCCTATTTTCCTTAGCTTTGCACTTCACTCAAGTTTGAAGAGGTGATTTTTGCCTCCTTGAGGTACACCTATATATAGGACCATGTTGAGGTCACCATAAATATGTAAGTGATGAACCACAATCACAAAAGTAAATCATGTCCATTCTTGCAACCATCAACCTGTAGCATTGTCGGAATACAGGGAGTTGCACAAATGGACGTTAAAGGACGAGTAAAAACAAAAACTAGGACATTAGCCTGGCAACGCCGGGCACACGTTTACTAGTAACCTCTTAAGGGGAGAGAATAGATATGACGTCGTGTACAACGTCATTGAAGGGGTGCAGGACCATTTTCTTTTCGAAGACAATCTTATGATTGAACGTACTTGCATCGAATTGACTGACCCGTAGAATAGAGTTCACTCCGGCAATGGCCGAAGCGAATAGAGCGTAAGATAGATAGATACCTTAGTGCTCAGGAGGCCTTCAACGTGCGAGACTGACGTAGTAGCTAACTACACCAATGAAGTGGAGCAAAAATATGGGAGCAATGCAACGACCAAGTCATCTCCAAACCACTCCACGCCGGCTTAATGGGTGGATGCGTCCTAGCCTTAGGTAAGGTGTGCCCATGTATAATAAGCTTTAATGTGTCTTATTGACAAGTTAAATATAGATCCTAATAACTGCATAGAATTTGTTGTACGTATATGTATCATAGGGAAATAAGTTAAATAACAATGGTAATGTGAGGTAGCATGTTAATTAATCCTTCGCAAGGATGCAATTCCTTCCAAGGATAGCTATATGACCTCGGGTCCTTATAAATATAAATAGAAAATAGAATTCAGATATACTTAAGTGCATCTTAGGGATATACTTCCAAGGGTAATGCAGGACCCAAGGAAGAGAATAAGAAGCACATCTAATTCTTGTGTATGATAATTAAAAACCTTGTCTATGTAACAATAGGTCTAAATCAGAGTTTTTGTTTAAATAATCGCGATCTAAAAGCCGTTAAATATTGTGAAGCTTAGAGTAAATATAATTGTACTATTGGAAGCAATATATCCAATACTACTATAATATTAATATAAAAAATATTACCGTAAGGTAATTAATATAATTGCATGCATTAAGGGAAGTACAGCAGGATCATGCAGGGGTCCAAGACTGTAATGTTTACTTAAGACGTTAACGGATGCTAGCCGACATGCAACAGTTAGTGGAGGAAGTACGAAGACATCCTCTAGCAACAAGAGGCCGACAGAAGAGCATAGCGACAAGCTCTGCATCGACAAGGTCAGATCTACTCGGCAAGGACATCTCCGAAGTAATCGGCTCAGGCATGTCGATTTATGTCTAGATTAATTTCATGTGTAGTAAGATTAATCTATGCATACAGCCTATGCTAGGTATGGGTTGCATGTGTGACGTTGCAGCACAGTATACGGTCCCAGGACGCATACTGTACTGCCTCGTCACGCGTACACGCCACCCCGACTGATGTGTACGCCGACGTGTAGCCAGGTTAGTAGCCCTAGGGGGCAACTTGCAAGGTATGTGCATTTATTATTAATGTGCACATTTACCAATGTGCACATTTATTAAGGTGCACACCTTTCCATGTAGATGCATTTATGCCACCTAGCCATTAAAGGCAAGTGGGCCATTCCCAATTATCCCACATGCTTAAAAGGATAATTGGAAACCCTAGCCCTAACCCCTTGTCTATTTAGATAGGAGGAAACCCTAACTTGCCATTTTCGCCCATAGGGTTCTAGAGCTCAACGGATGTGTGATGAGTTGGTATAGGCCTAGTAATGCCAAAATAAAGGTGCACTTGGTCGGGGGTTCAAACCTGGCTAGTGTATGTTTATATTTGGGAGTTGGTTACTGGGGTTATACGGCCATGATCCCCGACGTGGTAGAGCTTGTGCCTATACGTGTCCTCCACTTTGGTTGCCTTGACCGGCAGTAGGATATTTCTAGCTAGTCTGTACAAGATGATATTCTAGTGACAAGACTAGTCTAGCTGGACTAAAAATAAAAAATACAAAAATTTCCGTGACTTCCTAAGGTGGGAGATATCCTGCCTACAAAGTGTGCATGTATGGCTAAAGTTTTCCCCAACGGATGTGTGGTGAGTTGGTATAGGCCTAGTAATGCCAAAATAAATGTGCACTTGGTGGGGGTTCAAACTGGCGGTGTATGTTTATATTTGGGAGTTGGTTACTGGGGTTATACGGCCATGATCCCCGACGTGGTAGAACTTGTGCCTATACGTGTCCTCCACTTTGGTTGCCTTGACCGGCAGAGGACACTTTGGTTGCCTTGACCGGCAGTAGGATATTTCTAGCTAGTCTGTACAAGATGATATTCTAGTGACAAGACTAGTCTAGCTGGACCAAAAATAAAAAATACAAAAATTTCCGTGACTTCCTAAGGTGGGAGATATCCTGCCTACAAAGTGTGCATGTATGGCTAAAGTTTTGCCCAACGGATGTGTGGTGAGTTGGTATAGGCCTAGTAATGCCAAAATAAATGTGCACTTGGTCGGGGGTTCAAACATGGCCAGTGTATGTTTATATTTGGGAGTTGGTTCTTGGGGTTATCTGGCCATGATCCCAGGCGTGGTAGAACTTGTGCCTATCACGTGTCCCTCCACTTTGGTTGCCTTGACCGGTAGGATATTTCTAGCTAGTGCATACAAGATGATATTCTAGTGACAAGACTAGTCTAAATTTGGACCAAAATAAAAAATACAAAAATTTCCATGACTTCCTAAGGTGGGAGATACCACGCCTACAAAGTGTGCATGTATGGCTAAAGTTTTGCCCAGCGGATGTGTGGTGAGTTGGTATAGGCCTAGTAATGCCAAAATAAATGTGCACTTGGTGGGGGTTCAAACACGGCGGTGTATGTTTATATTTATAGTTGGGAGTCTTTGGGGTTATCGGCCATGATCCCCGGCGTGGTAGAACTTGTGCCTATCGTGTGTCCTCCACTTTGGTTGCCTTGGCCGAAGGTAGGATATTTCTAGCTAGAATGCATACAAGATGATATTCTAGTGACAAGGCGATATTCTAGTGACAAGACTAGTCTAGCTGGACCAAAAATAAAAAATACAAAAATTTCCGTGACTTCCTAAGGTGGGAGATATCATGCCTACAAAGTGTGCATATATGGCTAAAGTTTGAACCCCCGACCAAGTGCACATTTATTTTGGCATTACTAGGCCTATACCAACTCACCACACATCCGTTGGGCAAAACTTTAGCCATACATGCACACTTTGTAGGCAGGATATCTCCCACCTTAGGAAGTCACGGAAATTTTTTGTATTTTTTTATTTTTGGTCCAAATAGACTAGTCTTGTCACTAGAATATCATCTTGTACGCACTAGCTAGAAATATCCTACATCACGGTCAAGGCAACCAAAGTGGAGGACACGCGATAGGCACAAGTTCTACCACGCCGGGGATCATGGCCGATAACCCCAAGAACCAACTCCCAAATATAAACATACACCGGTCGTTTGAACCCCCACCAAGTGCACATTTATTTTGGCATTACTAGGCCTATACCAACTCACCACACATCCGTTGGGCAAAACTTTAGCCATACATGCACACTTTGTAGGCGTGGATATCTCCCACCTTAGGAAGTCACGGAAATTTTTGTTTTTTTTTTTTTGGTCCAAATAGACTAGTCTTGTCACTAGAATATCATCTTGTACGCACTAGCTAGAAATATCCTACCGCCGGTCAAGGCAACCAAAGTGGAGGACACGTGATAGGCACAAGTTCTACCACGCCGGGATCATGGCCAGATAACCCCAAGAACCAACTCCCAAATATAAACATACACTGCCATGTTTGAACCCCGACCAAGTGCACATTTATTTTGGCATTACTAGGCCTATACCAACTCACCACACATCCGCTGGGCAAAACTTTAGCCATACATGCACACTTTGTAGGCGTGGATATCTCCCACCTTAGGAAGTCACGGAAATTTTTGTATTTTTTATTTTTGTCCAGCTAGACTAGTCTTGTCACTAGAATATCATCTTGTAATACTAGCTAGAAATATCCCATCACGGCCAAGGCAACCAAAGTGTCCTCTGCCCGGGTCAAGGCAACCAAAGTGGAGGACACGATAGGCACAAGTTCTACCACGTCGGGGATCATGGCCAGATAACCCCAAGAACCAACTCCCAAATATAAACATACACTGCCAGTTTGAACCCCCACCAAGTGCACATTTATTTTGGCATTACTAGGCCTATACCAACTCACCACACATCCGTTGGGGAAAAACTTTAGCCATACATGCACACTTTGTAGGCGTGGATATCTCCCACCTTAGGAAGTCACGGAAATTTTGTATTTTTATTTTTAGTCCAAATTTAGACTAGTCTTGTCACTAGAATATCATCTTGTACTGCACTAGCTAGAAATATCCCATCACCGGCCAAGGCAACCAAAGTGGAGGACACGATAGGCACAAGCTCTACCACGCCGGGGATCATGGCCAGATAACCCCAAGAACCAACTCCCAAATATAAACATACACTAGCCGTGTTTGAACCCCACCAAGTGCACATTTATTTTGGCATTACTAGGCCTATACCAACTCACCACACATCCGTTGGGCAAAACTTTAGCCATACATGCACACTTTTGTAGGCGGATATCTCCCACCTTAGGAAGTCACGGAAATTTTGTATTTTTTATTTTTGGTCCAAATAGACTAGTCTTGTCACTAGAATATCATCTTGTACGCACTAGCTAGAAATATCCTATCACGGTCAAGGCAACCAAAGTGGAGGACACGATAGGCACAAGTTCTACCACGCCGGGGATCATGGCCGTGATAACCCCAAGAACCAACTCCCAAATATAAACATACACCGCCGTGTTTGAACCCCCACCAAGTGCACATTTATTTTGGCATTACTAGGCCTATACCAACTCACCACACATCCGTTGGGCAAAACTTTAGCCATACATGCACACTTTGTAGGCAGGATATCTCCCACCTTAGGAAGTCACGGAAATTTTTGTATTTTTTATTTTTGGTCCAGCTAGACTAGTCTTGTCACTAGAATATCATCTTGTACAGACTAGCTAGAAATATCCTACTGCCGGTCAAGGCAACCAAAGTGGAGGACACGTATAGGCACAAGTTCTACCACGCCTCCCAAGCGGTCAAGGCAACCAAAGTGGAGGACACGATAGGCACAAGTTCTACCACGCGGGAATCATGGCCATTATAACCCCAAGAACCAACTCCCAAATATAAACATACACCGCCGGGTTTGAACCCCACCAAGTGCACATTTATTTTGGCATTACTAGGCCTATACCAACTCACCACACATCCGTTGGGCAAAACTTTAGCCATACATGCACACTTTGTAGGCAGGATATCTCCCACCTTAGGAAGTCACGGAAATTTTTGTATTTTTTATTTTTGGTCCAAATAGACTAGTCTTGTCACTAGAATATCATCTTGTGCAGGACTAGCTAGAAATATCCCATCACCGGTCAAGGCAACCAAAGTGGAGGACACGATAGGCACAAGTTCTACCACGCTCGGGGATCATGGCCAGATAACCCCAAGAACCAACTCCCAAATATAAACATACACCGCCGTTTTGAACCCCCACCAAGTGCACATTTATTTTGGCATTACTAGGCCTATACCAACTCACCACATATCCGTTGGGCAAAACTTTAGCCATACATGCACACTTTGTAGGCAGGCTATCTCCCACCTTAGGAAGTCACGGAAATTTTTGTATTTTTTATTTTTGGTCCAGCTAGACTAGTCTTGTCACTAGAATATCATCTTGTACAGACTAGCTAGAAATATCCTATCTTGCCGGTCAAGGCAACCAAAGTGGAGAACACGATAGGCACAAGTTCTACCACGCCGGGGATCATGGTCAGATAACCCCAGTAACCAACTCCCAAATATAAACATACACTGGCCAGGTTTGAACCCCCGACCAAGTGCACATTTATTTTGGCATTACTAGGCCTATACCAACTCACCACACATCGCCATACATGCACACTTTGTAGGTAGGATATCTCCCACCTTAGGAAGTCACGGAAATTTTTGTATTTTTTATTTTTGGTCCAGCTAGACTAGTCTTGTCACTAGAATGATATCTCCCACCTTAGGAAGTCACGGAAATTTTTGTATTTTTTATTTTTGGTCCAGCTAGACTAGTCTTGTCACTAGAATATCATCTTGTACAGACTAGCTAAAAATATCCTCTATGGTCCAGCCAAGGCAACCAAAGTGGAGGACATGTATAGGCACAAGTTCTACCACGCCGGGATCATGGCGTATAACCCCAAGAACCAACTCCCAAATATAAACATACACCGGCGGGTTTGAACCCCGACCAAGTGCACATTTATTTTGGCATTACTAGGCCTATCCCAACTCACCACACATCCGTTGGGCAAAACTTTAGCCATACATGCACACTTTGTAGGCAGGATATCTCCCACCTTAGGAAGTCACGGAAATTTTTGTATTTTTTATTTTTGGTCCAGCTAGACTAGTCTTGTCACTAGAATATCATCTTGTACAGACTAGCTAGAAATATCCTACTGCCAGTCAAGGCAACCAAAGTGGAGGACACGTATAGGCACAAGTTCTACCACGCCGGGGATCATGGCCGTATAACCCCAGTAACCAACTCCCAAATTAAACATACACTGACCAGGTTTGAACCCCCGACCAAGTGCACATTTATTTTGGGGTCTAAGTTAGATATTGGGGTACAAAAAAGCGCGACAAGCGAAGCGGAGAAAGCACGTTAAGCAGCGCCCGACACACCTTTTCGATTTCCGCGCGCCTTTTCGCGAACAATGATTTTGCGGGTAGCCATGTCATCGATCTGAAAGCAATTTGTTAAAAACAGATCATCGCGTTCCCGCTCTCCAAGCACCTCCAAGCACAACGGACCAAGCACGAAAAGCAGCGCGTCCGGACGGGTGCTTTTGTACCCCAATATCTAACTTACCCTTTGGCATTACTAGGCCTATACCAACTCACCACACATCCGTTGGGCAAAACTAGCCATACATGCACACTTTGTAGGCAGGATATCTCCCACCTTAGGAAGTCACGGAAATTTTTGTATTTTTTATTTTTGGTCCAGCTAGACTAGTCTTGTCACTAAAATATCATCTTGTACAGACTAGCTAGAAATATCCTACTGCCGGTCAAGGCAACCAAAGTGGAGGACACGTATAGGCACAAGTTCTACCACGCCGGGGATCATGGGTCAGATAACCCCCCATAACCAACTCCCAAATATAAACATACACCGCCAGGTTTGAACCCCCTCACCAAGTGCACATTTATTTTGGCATTACTAGGCCTATACCAACTCACCACACATCCGTTGGACAAAACTTTAGCCATACATGCACACTTTGTAGGCAGGATATCTCCCACCTTAAGAAGTCACGGAAATTTTTGTATTTTTTATTTTTGGTCCAGCTAGACTAGTCTTGTCACTAGAATATCATCTTGTACAGACTAGCTAGAAATATCCTACTGCCGGTCAAGGCAACCAAAGTGGAGGACACGATAGGCACAAGTTCTACCACGTCGGGATCATGGCCGTTATAACCCCAAGAACCAACTCCCAAATATAAACATACACCGGCGGGTTTGAACCCCCACCAAGTGCACATTTATTTTGGCATTACTAGGCCTATACCAACTCACCACACATCCGTTGGGCAAAACTTTAGCCATACATGCAGATCTCCCACCTTAGGAAGTCACAGAAATTTTTGTATTTTTTATTTTTGGTCCAGCTAGACTAGTCTTGTCACTAGAATATCATCTTGTACGGACTAGCTAGAAATGTCCTATTGCCGGTCAAGGCAACCAAAGTGGAGGACACGATAGGCTAAAGTTCTACCACGTCGGGGATCATGGCCAGATAACCCCAAGAACCAACTCCCAAATATAAACATACACTGCCGGTTTGAACCCCCGACCAAGTGCACATTTATTTTGGCATTACTAGGCCTATACCAACTCACCACACATCCGTTGGGCAAAACTTTAGCCATACATGCACACTTTGTAGGCAGGATATCTCCCACCTTAGGAAGTCATGGAAATTTTTGTATTTTTTATTTTTGGTCCAGCTAGACTAGTCTTGTCACTAGAATATCATCTTGTATAGACTAGCTCGAAATATCCTCACTTTAAAGGCAACCAAAGTGGAGGACACGTTATAGGCACAAGTTCTACCACGTCGGGGATCATGGTATTATAACCCGAAAACAACTCCCAAATATAAACATACACTGGCCAGGTTTGAACCCCCGACCAAGTGCACATTTATTTTGGCATTACTAGGCCTATACCAACTCACCACACATCCGTTGGGCAAAACTTTAGCCATTCATGCACACTTTGTAGGCAGGATATCTCCCACCTTAGGAAGTCACGAAAATTTTGTATTTTTTATTTTTGGTCCAACTAGACTAGTCTTGTGACTAGAATATCATCTTGTACTGTACAGACTAGCTAGAAATATCCTACTGCCGGTCAAGGCAACCAAAGTGGAGGACACGTATAGGCACAAGTTCTACCACGTCGGGGATCATGGCCGTATAACCCCAGTAACCAACTCCCAAATATAAACATACACTGGCCAGGTTTGAACCCCCGACCAAGTGCACATTTATTTTGGCATTACTAGGCCTATACCAACTCACCACACATCCGTTGGGCAAAACTTTAGCCATACATGCACACTTTGTAGGCAGGATATCTCCCACCTTAGGAAGTCATGGAAATTTTTGTATTTTTTATTTTTGGTCCAGCTAGACTAGTCTTGTCACTAGAATATCATCTTGTACAGCATGGAAGATTCAAGTGATCAACTACGCCATCAAAGCCTCCAGCCTCTACATCAGGGTATTTTTTAGTGGCCCCGGCGGGCCAGTTGGCCACACATTCATATTTTTTCAGAAATGGTTGGCTACGCCAGAGTAGGATACGTTCATGCCCTGACCGAAGGGTAGTGGCCAGTTCAAAACACGAATTTGTACATTTTACTCGTTTAGTAGCCAATTCGATATTTACTAAATTCGGCTAGGCGCAGGGTGTGGCCAATTCGATTTTTTGTACGTGGGAAAAAACTTATCGAGATAGCCCATTAGAACCTAAGGTAAATTTTAATGGGTAAGGGGGTGGCCATATTACATCTCGACCACATGTCCATCTAAGAATCGCCACTTATAGTCCTCTAGGATTAGGGTTTCATATATATTTTTCAATTTGACTGAGCTAGCATCAGAAACCGCCCTTTCATACAGGTTTAGTTTATTCTACCTTGTCGAGCCTGTGTTTTTCCTGTTCTTCTCGTATGCATTTGTTTCGTTATTCATGTGAATATAAATATAAATGGGATGTTAGTCTCTGAATATGAATGGGATGATAATTTTAATATTATATTTTATTGTCATTTGCAGAGCACTCCCAATTTGTATTCACGATTTGGTAGATGGAGATCCATTCCCATCTACAATCTAAGCTTTAGCTTCATCAATTCAGGTTAGTTTTTACCCTATTCAGTTGTGCAAAATTATTCAGATGTGCAAAAGTTGTTGTTGATGCCAATCATCAAATTTATGCAGCATGGAGGGGGCTTCAGAAAAGAGAATAAATGAGTTCTTGGGACCTGAGCATCAAGAACAAAGCGGCGCATAGGCCAAATTGAGGGTCTTGATGAAGGCTATGAATTTGCAGATGATAAGGACTATGATCCAAAGTAATTTAAACGTATTATTTGGGGAAGACGCCTAGGTGGTTGTGGCCAACGTCGTATTTTCACTACTAAAGCATGTTCCTATCTTAACCAACACAAATTTGCTCATAGCCAATTTGTTAATGTAGCAAAATAAAAATATCATAGTTGCGCCTACGCCATCTTAGCCAGAAGATGCAAAATATCGCCAGGCCAAACTACGCCAAGTTATTTATTCTACATGGCCAATAGCCAGTTGTTTCTGGCCCTATAAAAATATAGGGCGCTTAAAAAATACCCTGCTCTACATCAAAGAGGAGCCACCGTCAAGGAAATTGAAGTATCGAGCAACTCGAAAGAACGTTACCTTGCTACTTCAAGCAAGTAACGAGTGGATGAGCTTCTAGCAAGCTCAAGGATCTAGGGCCATGGGGCCTAGTAGGTTAAATATATGGATGGTAACATCCATATTGGGATTAGAAGGCATTTTTAGATATTCTCGCCGAAAGGATTGCCCCAATATTGAGCTAAGCGTCAAGTATTGGGAAGGAAACGCATAGGAGTAACTAAAATTATGCACGATTGTTAACAGACATCCAACATATTGAAACCACTTGGTGAGATTGATCACCTCGCTAAGAAGGAATCATTACTAGGATAATTGTTGACCATGTATAAATCTAGTACCTCCAAAAGAATAATCCAACCGAAAGAAAAGAAGTAATCTAGCAAGTCCGGCCAACTTGTTATGATGGCATCAATTAGATTGGTAGGAATATTCCAAGAGTTTAAATAACTAAGAAAGGGGGAATCTCTAGAATATAAAAGAATAATACATGTAAGGTACATCTAAAATAAGAATTATAGTAATCAAATAGTCTTTTGAGACAAAAGGAATTGTCATGATGACAAAACCTTGTGGTTTAGAACCGTTCTAACTAAGTAGGTAACCCATAACTATATTGAAATAAATGATAACATAATATGTGCATCCATCTTAGATGGTTATATATGTCAGCTAAGGCTAGTAAATTAATGCGCTAAGTAAGAAGCGTATAACCTCTTAAGGGGAGAGAATAGATATGACGTCGTGCACAACGTCATTGAAGGGGTGCAGGACCATTTTCTTTTCGAAGACAATCTTATGATTGAACGTACTTGCATCGAATTGACCGACCCGTAGAATAGAGTTCACTCCGGCAATGGCCGAAGCGAATAGAGCGTAAGATAGATAGATACCTTAGTGCTCAGGAGGCCTTCAACGTGTGAGACTGGCGTAGTAGCTAACTACACCAATGAAGTGGAGCAAAAATATGGGAGCAATGCAACGACCAAGTCATCTCCAAACCACTCCACGCCGGCTTAATGGGTGGATGCGTCCTAGCCTTAGGTAAGGTGTGCCCATGTATAATAAGCTTTAATGTGTCTTATTGACAAGTTAAATATAGATCCTAATAACTGCATAGAATTTGTTGTACGTATATGTATCATAGGGAAATAAGTTAAATAACAATGGTAATGTGAGGTAGCATGTTAATTAATCCTTCGCAAGGATGCAATTCCTTCCAAGGATAGCTATATGACCTCGGGTCCTTATAAATATAAATAGAAAATAGAATTCAGATATACTTAAGTGCATCTTAGGGATATACTTCCAAGGGTAATGCAGGACCCAAGGAAGAGAATAAGAAGCACATCTAATTCTTGTGTATGATAATTAAAAACCTTGTCTATGTAACAATAGGTCTAAATCAGAGTTTTTGTTTAAATAATCGCGATCTAAAAGCCGTTAAATATTGTGAAGCTTAGAGTAAATATAATTGTACTATTGGAAGCAATATATCCAATACTACTATAATATTAATATAAAAAATATAACCGTAAGGTAATTAATATAATTGCATGCATTAAGGGAAGTACAGCAGGATCATGCAGGGGTCCAAGACTGTAATGTTTACTTAAGACGTTAACGGATGCTAGCCGACATGCAACAGTTAGTGGAGGAAGTACGAAGACATCCTCTAGCAACAAGAGGCCGACAGAAGAGCATAGCGACAAGCTCTGCATCGACAAGGTCAGATCTACTCGGCAAGGACATCTCCGAAGTAATCGGCTCAGGCATGTCGATTTATGTCTAGATTAATTTCATGTGTAGTAAGATTAATCTATGCATACAGCCTATGCTAGGTATGGGTTGCATGTGTGACGTTGTAGCACACGCTATACGGTCCCCAGGACGATAATCTTGTCTTTGCCTCTCGTCCGCAGCATTACCGCCACCGACCGACGCGTGTCTGCCGGCGTGTAGCCAGGTTAGTAGCCCTAGGGGGCAACTTGCAAGGTATGTGCATTTATTATTAATAATGTGCACATTTATTAAGGTGCACACCTTTCCATGTAGATGCATTTATGCCACCTAGCCATTAAAGGCAAGTGGGCCATTCCCAATTATCCCACATGCTTAAAAGGATAATTGGAAACCCTAGCCCTAACCCCTTGTCTATTTAGATAGGAGGAAACCCTAACTTGCCATTTTCGCCCATAGGGTTCTAGAGCTCTGTTTTGGCTGCCCCAGGAGTCAAAACCGCCTCCCAGACTCTGTCTAAGCAAATTGCACCATTAGTTTTCCTTGATTCGAGCAGTTCAGCAGGATGGTCGAACTCAGGTCAGGAGGAGCAACCCAAGGATCAGGTATTTAGTCAATTTAATAGCCTAAACCGTCTTTCAGTCATAGAATCAGTAGGTTTAGCCTATTAAATTGCCCATAGCAGCTATCTAGATCTCTAGATACCAGACTCTAACTAAAGAACCTAACTCTATGATATAGATTAGATCTAGTTCTTTAGTTCTTCTGTGATGTATATGGATGATGTATCTCTGTGAACTCCTTGTATTGGGAAGGGGGGTAGAGAGCCCAAGCCTAGTAGTTGATGCTCCTAGTTAGCCTCTCTAGCACACTGTAGATTCGCCTGGTTTGTGAGCCACACCGGTTGTGGGTGAAGGGGCCAGACTGGCTTATAAAGAGGTTCGTGTTCTGACTCTTGAACGATCCCCCTGGTATGTAAAGTCTACCGGGGATCATTGTAGACTAGTTCTAATGGCTTACCACTGAGTGCGGGTAAGGCATGGGCTCGACACCCGTGAAGTGGTGTTCACTTTCCAGTGGGTTAAGTCGAATAAGAGCAGTGGCCCTCTAGTCGCCCTGAGCCGACACGTAGATCTCTGGAGGGAGAGATCCCTACCTGCCCCATCGGGACTGGGGAGATGCAACCCAGGAATAGCCCTTTTCGCTATGCACCGGCCGGGCTTCTGGTCGAGGTCCCAACACCTTTCGGCCTACTACGCAAAGCGTGCGGGAGGGGCGGATGGAGTGGACAACCCTATGCCATGTTCTTATGCCCGGTAAATCCATTGCCATGAATTACATGCGCAATGAACTCACGGAGACCCAAGCCGTCAGTCATTCCTTCGAGTCTGAGCCTTGGGTAGGTACCCATATGTATTGTGCTGATCTTTGTCTATGCAGATGTTGATGTACCACCCTTCGAGGTGGATATGTGATTATGTTATATACTGACATGTATGTTTTACGCTTCGCGACTAGGTAGGCCCCGGGAGGGAGGGTAAAATGACCCCTTCACTCTTCCCACTTTGACTCGCTTACGGGTCGCGATGATATGTGGAGGGCCCCCAGACGCCGATGGGAGCTGGTATGGAGGATGAACTCCTGTTTGTATACGGTGAGTGCATCGTATACGAGTAGGGGACGTCACAGTGGTATCAGAGCAATGTTCTTGGAGACCAAGAGCAAAGCACTGACCATGCTCCCAGTAGTACTAACGTGATAGGATCCTCAAACCTCGAAAAATGGGAAATTTTTTTCTCATTTTTGTAGTGTATGCTAAGCTAGTAACAATTAAAGTGAACGAAAACATAAAAAGACTAAAATTAGAGAGCCAAACCTTCAAATAGTAGGATGGTCTCGCACGTCGCGCTAGGACAGATAATGAGAATCTCATTTTCGGGCTGGGCGCAACATGTGAGACATCGAGCCCAAAACACCTTAAAAAGTCATGAATTTCAAAAACATAACTTGGTAATTCGAATTGTAAGCTAGGAATTAGCTAGAATTAGTATGTTACATTCTTAAAAGGGTGAAAGCATGCTACGGTGTACCATTTTTGGAACCCTCAAAAGTACCTACACTGGGTACTTTCAAAACTGGTACTTTCTGTTTTTTCTTCCCATTAAAATCAATCCAAAAATTTTGAATTGAAGGTCAACAACATGTCAATCTCTAGTAGTAGAGGATAACAATACTATTAAAGACTAAAATGAATGAACCAACTCTCAAACTTATTGTTTATTGAGGCATTTATGCAAGTTCTTAGTACCCAGTGCAGGGTACTTTTTTGGATAGTTTTGCACTCCCTAAAAAGAACTTTAGATGGTACACCCTAGCATGCTTTCACCCAAAAACATGCTTGGAATGTATAAGATTTAGCATTGGAATCCACCATGTCTCACACGTCGCACCAGGACCAAAAATGAAACTCTCATTTTCAGTCTGGGCGCAATGTGTGAGACCATGAGGTTAGAAATGCTTAAATTTAGGTATTCTAGGTGACCCAAAAGGGTAGTTTGAAATTTGACCTAAAATGGCCCGTCTATAAATAGATGTAGACCACCCTCATTTGTACGTTCCTCCCTTAGAAAATTGCTCCCCCTTGCTAAGGCGATTTTTCGGCGCCGTCATCGGATTTACGAGCCGTCGAACATGGCCAGGACGAAGCAGACTGCTAGGAAGCCCCGCCCAGGCGAATCGACCAGCGCCCAAGATCCCGGCCTGATACAGAGAATGCTTCAGGAGCGCCTTCTCAGACATGGCCAGTCTTCATCAAGCGAGGGAGAGTTGTCCGAGGAGCACCCCAGCAACAACAACAACCAAGAAGGGGGTGACACAGAGGTGGAGGAGGATGCCCACTCCGACACTGGAACAGAAGTCCAGGGCGAAGAGCAGCCGGACGTTATGCAGGAAATCCTTGAAGAAGTGGCAAGGAAGGAGAAAGAAGAAGAAGAGCGGGCCGAGGAGGAAATGAAGAAGAAAGAAGAACAAGATCGGGCGGCTGAAGAGAAGGAAGAACAGAGGCCGCCGACTCCCGAGCCAACCATCGAGGAGCAACTCGAAGCTTGGGTTCGTTTGAAGGAGGCTGAGGAGCGAAAGGAGCTGAGGGAGCTGAGGCTCGAGCCAGCTGAGGAGGAGGAGCTCGCGGCATGGATCAAAAAGCACGAAGCCAAAGAGCGCCGTCGAGAAAAGAAGAGGAAGAGGAAACAGGAGAAGCCGAACACAGCCGAGGAGCCGAACAAGAAGAAGGCGAAGGCGAAGGCGAAGGCGAAGGCGAAGGGCAAGAAGGTGGGGAAAAGAAGAGTCGTTCAGGTCAAGCGGGTAAAGGGTTTAGTCATTAACGAACCCTCAGCTGACCAGTCCCTGCCCTCCTCCGACGATTCCGATGAATATTACGTCCCCAACACCGAAGGGGCAAGCTCTTCAAAACCCCCAGCTGATGAGCAGGTAGTACCCCACCAGGAGCAAGCAATCCCCGACCCGGAGCAGCCCGATCAGGCGCAGAAGCCCCCACCTTACCCGACGTGGGATAGGGTCAAAGCACCGTGGCCACAGCGAGAGGCGTACGTGATAGACCCCGTCAAGGTCTATCAGAAGAAGCTAAGGGAGCACAACGCCTTCATGGTGAAGTGGGAGGCGTACAACGCGTATTACCAGGAGCACAGAGTGAGGGCTATCGAAGGTGGAGTACCCCTCAAACAGACTCTGAAGCCGCCACCACCGAAGCCCAAGCCTCTTAGAGCACCAGGGAAGAAGAGGACCGGCAGGAAGGAGACGGAGAGGAGGGCCTTGAAGGAGATCAGGCACTTCCAGCGTAGCTACGGGTTTTTGATCCCCCGTGCACCGTTCGCCCGCCTAGTCCGAGAGGTCATCCAGGAGTACAACACAGATATGAGGGTGACCGACGAGATGTTGCTGGCCCTGCAAGAGGCAACAGAGCAAAAACTGGTGCAGCATTTTGAAGATTCGACAGCCTGCACAGTTCATGCGAAGAGGGTCACACTCATGAGGCAAGACATGCATCTTGCTAGCCACATCAAGGGAGAGCGCCCTTAAGATTTTGTAAATAATAGAGAATTTTGTTAATACAAACAGTTTTTGTTTAAGTAATATGTCTAATATTGCTTAAGTAGGTTAAGATATCGAATTCTGGCTTTTGTTTTAGCTAAAATGGACACTTTGAGCAAATTTGAGACGATGTCTCACACGTCGCGCCAGGACAGAAAATGAACTTTTCATTTCTGGGCTGGGCGCAACGTGTGAGACCATGCCCCAAAAATGCTCAAAACTGCTCCAAATTGACCAAATAAGGGGTCAATTCTGCCTAACTCGACAAGTCCAGTAGAATTAGACCCTTACATCAGCCAAATTGGACAGGTTTAGCCATTTAGAGCCAATGTCTCACACGTCGCGCCAGGGCAGAAAATGAACTTTTCATTATCGGTCTGGGCGCAACGTTTCTCAGCATTTTCTCCACCATGCCATATCCAAATGACCTCCAGTTTGTTGCAATAGGTTCATTAGTTGATCTTAGCATGCTCAAACCCTAAAAGTAGTCTTCAAATTCTCATTTTAGCCTCCTAATAGGTCAGAATTGCCCAACCCCCGTAAATTTCCAGGTCATCCAAAAATTAGGGTTTTTCACTTTTCTATAAATAGGTCCCCATTTCTCACTTAGCACCCTACTTCTGCATCCGTTTGTTAGTCTCACCTTCATCAGATCAATGGCCACTGCTGACTTCGGGCGATGGTACAGCGCCAGTGCCCATGCTGCCGAGGCTGATGTCAACGACATCTTCCGAGTCTTTGGGAGAGAGGTAAGTGTCCAAGCAACTCTATATGCAACCCCAGCATATAGGCAAGTCTTAGCCGAATTCCAAGCTAGGGTAGGAGCCTCCCTAGTGCAGCTACCCCCTTGCACAGGCTATTTTGTTCCCCACCCATCCCTTCAAGCAGCCCTGGGCGATGTTCCAAACATTGCCAAGTACTTGACCAACAAGGCACAGAGGCTACCAGATTACATGGTCCTGACAGTTGACAGGACCAAGTATTTTTCCTACACCGCCGCCTTAGCCATTTTCCTTTCCTACCGTGCTGAAAACCCAATGGGGGCGACCTCTATTCCTCCCATGGAAGTAGACCCCATAGCAGCCTCAGCAGCAGAGCAGATGCTTTTGCAGTACCAGCAAGAGCAGGAAGGAAGAGCAAAAGAAGAGGAATCGGACGAGGAAGAGTACTCGGAGCTCGACCCAGAGGAAGAACGGCGGCAAGCAGAAGAGGAGCTAACCAGCTTCGAGCGGAGTCGACAGACCCTCAGAGTCGCTCCCCCACTTGGGCTAGGCATCACAAGATGGTGAGGAAT
The DNA here is from genome assembly GCA_021234155.1 of Isoetes taiwanensis. Classification (NCBI taxonomy): domain Eukaryota; kingdom Viridiplantae; phylum Streptophyta; class Lycopodiopsida; order Isoetales; family Isoetaceae; genus Isoetes; species Isoetes taiwanensis. The sequence goes on along the minus strand of JAJEKV010000089.1, from coordinate 2,772,127 downwards.
ATCTGCTTCTCAGCGACATCCAGAATCTCCCCGAATGCAGGGAGAGGGAGCTCTGGCTTGATGAGTTGCTGCACCAACTATGGCAGCAACCAGACTTGGATGACTTCATCATCCGGGGAGTCTCAGACTTCCCGCTTCAAGTGAGAGAAGCCGACACCTATCACGAGTCGACTTATCGACATCCGTGCCAGCAACATAAGACAGGTTATGGAGGCTCGAGAATTGCCATCTGAAGAAGAGTTCCTCGCCATTCAGAAACGGATGGGGATCAGAGGCAAGACCACAAGCATCTTGATGCCAAGTTCCTCGACACCACCTCGCGCAAGAGGAGCAGGAATCGACATCAGGCGAGTCGACTCGACAATTGCAGACTACCGAACCGACCGAGGTAGAGGGCGACTCGACAAATTCGCGACAATTATAGAGCAGGTCAAGCAAGTGGAGAATCTTCGGCGACACACAATGACAGATCGTTGAGGTACTGGGTAAGAGCATGTTAGGGCCTACATGTTTTGCCTAAAAATACTCGCAGTCAAAGATGATGAGCTTAACATCTTCTTGACATCACAAAGTCTTAAACATGTGGAGAATCTTGTAGTCTACACTTTAAAATACAATGTACTTGATCGTTGGTAATTTTTATGTAGGCCTAACATGCTTTCACCCTACTACCTGCCCCTGCTGCTCGATGAAAGAATAGCGGTGATACACCGCAAATTCAGTCCCTGGGGCGAAGAAGGAGTGTTCATGCTCATTGCACTCTCTGGCTTTGGCAGGCATGCTCGAATAGCTGCAAATGTCGACTATGCTGTCTTAGTTAAAAGAGCGATGGCACTTGACCTCTTCGACTTTGTCGTGGCCTACCGACGGCAGGGAAGATTGGCAGTAACCGCGGCTTACACCTCCGACCGCAGGGTAGAAGAATTGGTGACAGCTTTGCAGGGCGGGTCGTCAACCAATGTCCTTAGGAACTTGGGACGCTCGGTAGGAACGGCCCAAGTTAAGAAGTTCCTTGAGTACAACCCATCCTACCGGCGATTTCAAGAATAGTTAGACTCTTGATCCCGGGGGTTTTTGTATTAGGATATTATATAATATGAATATAATTTCTTTTGCACTTTAAATGTTTTGTTGATGTATTTTGTTCTGCAACTATACCAACAACACGTATAATGCAAGAGAACAAATGAAACTAACCGTATAGCCATGATCTACTTGTGTATGCAGCTAGAGGCCTAGATTCAAGGGAACGACAACGCCGAGACCTTAGGGAAGAACAGACCCCGCCCAGACCACCCCCGGCAAGGAACTTGTATGAAGAATTTGGACCCATGACCCCAGAAGAGGAAATATCACAGATGAGGACGGACCTTGAGCAGATAAAGGCTTTCCTGGCCGCACAAGCAGGAGTGGTTTCGGAGGGCAACGCTCAGTTGCCACAAGCATCAGCTCGAAAAACAGGAAAGGACAAGAGGAGGAGCAAGAGAAGGAGGTCCCCCATCACGGACTCAGACTCCGACTCCGAGGAAGAGGAAGAGCAGGCACCGGACCATAGGGATGGAAGGCAGAGGGACACCGCAGATGGAAGGCAGAGGGATACCACAGATGGACGACAAAGGGACACAAGATCCTCTGACTATCAGAAGAAGGTAGATTCTGCATTGGGAAACGTATGGAAGGCCAGGAAGCTCGAGCAATTCTCAGGCGAGAATAGGTCAGGCATGGAGGCAGAGGCTTGGCTCGATCCCAGGGGATTCACCTCTATATAATTTTGATATGGCATCTGCGTTCCTAGGGTCAGACATAAACCCCTTATCTACCATGGTTCACAGTGAAAACCCCTTTTCATACGCGCTACTGATCCCTCTACATGCATACCCCATATAGTATTTCTACGTCATCATATGTTCGCAAAAATACACCCCTTAAAGTAGATTTACTTGCAATGTAAGGGGCGAGTGGAGTAAAGTTGCATATCTATATCCAAAGGCTAACTTAGGCATAACATTCTAGTTATGATCATGTTGTGGACCTAATAGATACCCACACGAGATATATTCAAGCTTTATTTATACTGCTTTGCAAGCAACATGTAGCATACCAAATATCAATTGATATGAATCTACCTAGCACTTAGACACACTTAAGCATGCAACATGTGGCATTTTTTATTCTCATTTTAACCGTTGGTACTTATTCTGGAAGCAACAAGTTAGTAAAGACCAATAAGATTTCTTATGGTGTGGATACCAAATTAATTTGACATGTGGCTTTGGAAATATGGCAAGCCTTTAAGTGTTTTTTTAAGGTGGCACTTGGACTCGGGCTTGGACTATTGTATGTAGAGATGGAAAATGAGGATTAACTTTTAACACTCTGCCACATATATCCAATGGCTTGCTTAGGCATGAGGCTACCTCTATAATCACTTTGGTTAGTCAATGGAGACCTTCACGAGAGTAAATAACTTACTATTATATTATTTCCCAAGCTATAAAGAGTATACCATATGTTTTACCAATTTTTTAGCACCTTGACACATTAAGTTTTGCACTAGGTAGCCTTGTAATTTTTTAGTTCATAGGCATTGTGGAAGTCAATCACCATGCCATAGAGGGGCCAATTGCAAAATCTTACGTTTTGCAAAACGATACTCATTTTATATTTCAAAGTAAGAAAGATGTAGGATTTTAACAGTGTAGAAGGTTGAATTAAAATATTTACCTTGATATGGCATTTAGTGACACCTTGTTAATGGGTTAGATTGATAAAAGCCAAAATATTATGTCTCGCTATTGGAAGGGCTCTTAATTTATTTGAACTCAAAGGGAAACTTTATTTGGTTATTTTATCTTGTAATCAAAGTCATCGTTTTTTATGAAATAGCAATGTGGTCAAATTTTGTGGTGGATACATCTTTTCGGCAGAGTCATTAAGTACTATGAACCATTGAAAAAACACTGTTCCTATGAGATCGATTAAATCACTGTTCACCCGACACAAGATACAACATATTCTAGCTTAAACGGAACGGCCGATTCTGCCCAAGACGATCCGATCTACAATTTTGATTAGCCGACAATCATTTCTATCCATCATCTCCATCTTATCTCAGTCTGTATTCAGAATTGGGAACTTGAAATCTGTCTATATTCATTTCCTGCAATTTAGATATAATGTACAGGTCTACTCATCATCAAGCCCAATATTGATTCAACATTTTCTAATACCTTGAATAACGATACAGTAGACACACTTTACAAAGTTGCATCGTTTTAAAAACATGGTCTCCTCTTCATCTTTACAGCTGCATGGAGCACCGATCAGGCTTCTGATACTTCTATCTGATCATTTGACACTGTTCATATGATGCCCTCATTTATAAAATTGAGAATAATACAGGAACAATTTAACTACAACAACTAACAGAGCCCTAACTTCTCACAGCCTTTGTGGAAGTGAAGAAAACCTGGACTTTGATCTTTTCTTTCTCACCAAGACACAGACTTTAGCATCTAGACTTAGCCTTCAGCTCTGCTATGTGACATGCACATGTACATCACAGTCCACACATCAACACATGTGTCACTGCTGCACTTTGTTCTTCTTTTTCATGAATAATCACAAGCAAATACAACTGTCATCATTCATACATAACCATCTATTCTGTCATCTCACCGTCACAATAATTTCCACAATAATAAAAAGGGAAATATTCAAATTTCTTGCTGCCTGAGAAGAAGTAAAACTTATTCTTACCTGGTTAAGTTTTTCGGTCACCAGGTTAACCTTTGGGCTGGTTACTACTGCTGCATTCCCTACGGTCTGCAAGTTTCAGCTGTCTTTGCTTACAAATTAGTGCTTACATCTTTAAGGCTACCTAGAAAAGGACACTTTGACAATGCTATTCATCAAAGGAGAATTATCATAATGCAAGAACATCAAATGTTTTACACCAAAATATATTCCTTACTCACCAGTCTCTCTGTTTAATTGCCAAATAAGTTTAAAGCAAGCATGAACAAACCAGGTCACATGCATTGAAAAAGCATGCATTCGGTCACTTGCATTGAAAAAGCATGCATTCGGCCTTCTATATATCGGTCATATGCATTGAAAAAGCATGTGTTATGGATGGAGCTAAAAAGCATGTGTCCAAAATTCTGAAAACTAGATCTCTCTTTATAAGCCTCAGATTTCTTCATAAGATCTATGCAACCGCTTTCTTTCCCTTCTTATCTGCAACAAAGAAATAGTGTTAGTCCATGTAAGATGTACACATGCCTGTAAAATAAAAACAACCTTTTAGCTGGTTTCTTATAAAGTCATCAAACATTAGCTTGCACTTCTCATCTAGAGTATAATTATTTGTACCAGGATCATAAGTTAGAGAAGCCAATGATATTACAGACTCAAGAGAAATTTCTTGACTATCCGCCAAGTCATAAGTAAACAATAAATGCTTCTTTCTTGCAATTTCATGTGCATTGTACCATGCAAGATTGATCTGCACATCATGAGAAGGGCGGTTAGCTAAATCGATAGGTTCCCTACTTTCTTTCCATGATCGTCCGGACTTTCTTCGCATGCTGAGCACTCTACCTAGATACCATACATCTTCTAGATTATCTTTCTTGAACGAGGTATCTTCTTTGCATTTCCGCTTTCTTGTTTGCATCCTTGGCTCTGTTTGAATTTCAAAATGCACCGCACAATCTGATCCAATACCTAACAGTGTTGCATCATCAAGGTTTTGACTTGAAGTTAGTGGGTAGACGTGGGACTTCACCTTGCTTAATCTGTCCTTGGAAAGCCAAGGGCTGCCATTCAATTGGCTCACTAACGTAGCTTTACAAATCAGTTTGCCGTCCATTTCAATATGTCGTTCAACTTTTATGCCTGTGCCATAATCTTTTTCATCCAATAATTCGTCTAATACATGACTTAATTCTAACTTTGCAGCAATATCAACATCAACTTCTTGTTCTTGCTCTAAAGACGCTTCAGTTCCATCATCATTTTCTAATGTTAAATCTGATTCGTCTGCTACATGAACACTCCTAATTCTTTATAGTAATCTTGATGGAAAAAATCCTCAAACTTCCATGGTGTCTCCCACCAAGATGCCCCTTCAATGTTATCCGTGGAAGTGATGCCTATTGCTTCGCACATGCCTTTGGCACTCTCAAATCCTTGTTTTAATGCCTCAACAATCTTGTCATCTGTGCTAACGTCAGCGTAATCCGCCAAGTTACAACATATTTCCTTCCCATCATCTCCCAATCTCTTCTCTAAAAGCTGCCATATATTTTCTTGCTTGGCATGTGCAGCTGGAAATATTAAATTGGATAAAGCCTGAAATTCTGCCACTCGATTTAGAGCGCTAGCACTCTCTAACAAGTCTGCTCCATCATATGAACGCTCATTTCTCACCATACCACCGACCTTTGAAAAGAAATTTTCACAGGCATCTGATCCTGTGCAATGTAAAGGAACAGGAAGGGTCTTGCAATTGTCCCTAAAATATCTGATCAGCAATACTACAAAATGACAGGATAGCTGAATATCCATAAAGGATTCCCTACTAATAAAATTTCTCTTCAAAGAATGAGTATCATGCTTCAAAAGCCATAATCTCCATAACCTAAAAAGAAACAAAATGTTATCTTGTTGGATTCATAATTTACGTTGTCTATAACCAGTACGTCAACAAACCTAAGAAAGAACGAAACCGTTGCTGCAGCTTTCACGCGAGCTCTTAGGTCCATATAAGGTGATAGGAAAATGTCAATGTAAAGTGACACAACTGATAAATACATTTCAGTACCAAGGGTTCTCATTGGCGGTTTATTTCTGTCCTCTCTAAGGCTCCTTAAGCATGCTTGCACTTTTCTTGAACATATTCGTTGTGCTGCTCTCCAATTTTGTCGATCCTTTCTCTCTACATCTCCTATCTCCAAACCATGACCTTGACATGTTTTAAATACATGCCAAACATCATTCAATGTGGCCAATTCTGTGCCTAGATATAACCTCCTGGATGCATTATCTAATGGATTGATAAGCTTCTTACCATTATGAATGAAGTCTTGGTCATGTAGACCATATACTCCACCACCATCTAGTATGGCTGCATGAAAGACCCATCCTTCCCATGGAATTGCATAACATTTTCCTGGTCCTTTCAATGCGGTATAATCTGCAACCATACATTTTCTACGACGAGCGTCCCCATCGGAACTATGCCCAATAAGTGGTCCAATAACACATGCTAAATGTAAATTCCAATATTCATGTATAAGTTTCCATTGCTTTCTTACATCTGCTGCGTCAAACTTATTGCAAGTAAGTTGAATAGCTAATACCAGTTTGGGCAATCTAGGATGTAAGGGATTCACAATAAAAACTCGTCCATAACGTGCAACCACATTATGTTCAAATGCTTGTGTTATGGTACTATAACCTGTATCTTTAGATCCCACAACTACTACAAAAGATGAATCACATTTATGGTCTTCCATCGGACCACAAAAACCAATCAGGCAATCCTCTCGTGCAACCCAACGAACAACACCTTTGATCACAGTTTCATCTTCTGCCACAATTACAGGTACACATCCCTCACTCAAAGCCAACTCCTTCATATGCTTACTGTAGCTTTTGGCTAAGTGTATAAATGTACTTTCATGAATGCCCAATCTATAGGTAAAGTTCTTCCTTGTAGATCTCATCGTGGTTGATATGCTAGGACCAGCAAAATTAATAGACAAGAAATTATGCATGCGTCTCCCTCCCCAAATCTTTATGGTTTCAAATAATTCTTTGGTGGTGCTTTTATAGCGTCTTTTGTGACCAGGCCGAATGATGTTTTGGGCAATATCTGTTAAGAAATCCCATAGGCCAGGTCTACCATCAAACTTTCCTCCATAATGTGCCTCCATAATATCAGCACAAAATTTCTTAACATCTTTCCTATTCATGGACTCGGATAGACTTTCTCGTATCGTGCGTGATCTAATTGAAAGGGTGACAACTCTCTTTCTACAAAATATCAACTCCTTCTTCAATCTCCTTACCTCGGCCCTTGCTTCCTTTGCTGTACTAAGCATTTCTGTGTTTGTTAGGTAGTCCACTCTTAAATGTGAACTTGGATCTCTTGATCCTCTTAGCTTCGAACCCTTACTTTCTCGCTTCACTCTCATATAGAAATCCTTCTCTTTCGGAATCTTCGCACAATTAGAACATTGATAATTATCAAATGGTGTAGCATTACTACTAACCCTGCAACATTTTATGTGCCTAAACGCCCCATTGATAACAATCTGTTCTCCATTTATCTCAAGTGTAGCATGCAGTTTAGGCTCACAAAACCAATAATGGCCCGGTCTAGACTCATCTAAAAATGGTTTAAGAGAGTGTACATCCGAGCCATATCGATATTCTGGTTGCCAATAACCCCAACATAAATGATTTAAACAACCTGCACCTATAAGCATTTGCTATTCATGTAATTCTGTAATGAGTACAAAGCAATTAACTAATGACACACTTACTAGTTTTGTCACTTGAAGATGCATCATCAGTCCTTGTAGTAGTGGCTGCCAATAGAAGTGAATATAAATTGCATTAGTTACAGCTTGGACAAACATAAATACGAATTGATCTACTAGTTATCTAACAAAAATACTAGTTAGCAATACCTCGTCCCATAAATTTCAGCAAGTTCAACTGCCTTGGATCAGATTCTAATTTGGGGGGGCGACCTCCTTGAGCTTTGATTTTAGGATTATCTCTAACAGTAGCCTTCCTTTCAGCCTTGAGAGTTTCTTTTACATGTCTAACACTACCAAGATGCTCTTCCATGTTATGATCCAACGAACCAGCTTTTGGAAACATATTAAGTGTCTTCTGACAAACAACACAAGCAATGCAAATCTTGTCACGGTCCTCGTAACTAAATAAACTAGGCTTGTAGACCTCGAATAAGACACCGGACTTCTCTGTAAATGGGACAACAACATCTGATAAGCACTTGTCAACTGCCAGCATGTTACGCTCCACTACATCCTCTAACCTCTCCTCATTATTCATCTCTGAAACTTTCAGCTCCAGCACATGCCTTGCATAGTTTTCCTCATGGATTCGTGAAGTACAATGGCTCTTAAAAAAGTTGCGGATAGTATCCTTAGTGCCTGTACCATAGCGCATGTTGCATTCAACACACCAAACATATGGCTTGGCTTCGCCATCAAGGTCTCCTGTCATCAACTCAAATTGATCTAGCCGCCCACTTTGTCTCAATTCTCGAACCAATGTGTCATACACCTTGTTCCACTTGTGTAACTGAGCTTTTGTAGCCAACTTGGAATGCATCTTCTTCATATTATTTGCTGCATTTACACTTGATTTTTTAATGCTCTCGGCCCCACCTTCATCCCCGCCTTCATCCTCAACTTCTATTGCAGATGTCTTGGCTCGCTTTGCCTTGGGATCATCATTCTCATCTATAACATCCACTCTTGCATCCACTCTCACCTCAGTTATTCTTAAATGAACTTCAGCGGCTGTTAGAGTGTACCGCTCTTCTTGCTTTGAAGATAAAGGTGTGCTCCTATCTCCTAAAAAAACAAAGCGACACCTGTGCAAAGCTTCCAGCTCAACACTATCAATTTCCTTTCTCAAATCCGCATAGCTGCAACCTTGCCTAGCTTTCACAAATCCAGTTGCGGATGTATTGCCTTCTAGGAAGACAAAGATGGTCTGCATCCTGCAAAAACAAAAGAGAGGACTTAGAAAATAGAATTATATTCTCAGGACCTTAGAATGCAAGCAAGAATATGAAACTAGACATGCCACATTTACATCATGGAAATGACCACACAAGAAGGGAGATCAGGCTGGTCTGCTCCACGTTGTCCTTATTTGAGTCACTAGTTAAAGTTAAATCTACTCTAAGGGACGTAGCTTTGTACACTAGTGCCTCTATTTGTTTTGTAGACTAATGCCTCCACACATTGCTTAGTGTGGTTTGGTGCTGCTAGAATCATACCCATTGAATCCCGATAAATTCAATAAAATCCTATGGCCATAGAACATTCATAATCAAGTAGCAATGCCTGTCAGGACCTCAACTTCTCTTATATAAGAAGAGCAAATCCTTACATAGAAGGAAGAAGAAAGGTCCAAGCTGAAGAAAGGTTTCTAGAATGAAAATTTTTATGATCAGAACAAAAGCTTAAGCTTGAGAGTATCGATCTTTAAAAAGCACAAAACTAACAAAGGCCCAAGAACTAGTTAAAGACATACAAAATGCTTTGCATTTCCTTAAATAATACCTATTGTGAATGGAGCGTTGCACAATACCTATTGTGAATGGATCGTTGCACAATGATTCGAAACTTCACCCAACTCCGATATGCACTTCAGTCTGAAAGTGAATTAGAAACGGTACATTATCAGGTTATCTAAGCAAGGAAATTGTCCAAGCAAGGAAATCGTCACAAAAAAAAAGGGGAAAAATCGCAAGTAAACTCTGGCCAAAACTTAGAATCCTAGAGGAAAAAAACAAAAAAAAAAAACAGGGGCCTTGTCTATACGAGCTTCAAATGTCGACCTATTCCGAACCCAAGTCTCTGAAAGTACCCCTTGGCGTATCTACCAGAGTGCAAAGGTCGCCTGCACCACCCCTTTGCGTATTTGATACGTTCCCACTCAAACCCCCACGTATTTTTTAGCGTACGTATACGTATGCCATAGCCAATAAAAAACCCCTTGTCGTCCACGCTGATATAATTTACGCGTAACAAATGTGAACCCCCCTTGGGCTCGATGAGATGAGCGAGTATGGTAACGCCTATGACATGAAGGACAAGGATAAAGGCAGGGTGGCAACAGCCAACCTGAAGGGAGCAGCAGGGGTACGCCAAGGCCCATGGCTTAAGCAGGGATGCTTGTAGGTTCAGGAAGTTTGCTAAAGCTTTCAAGCGCCACTACGTCCCAAGAGAGCACAAGTCCAGCATGATGCAGCAGTTCTACAGGTTGCAACAGGGAAACAAATCAGTCCAGAAATATACAGAGGAATAGGCTAAGGCTTTATGTGCCAAAGTTGGGTGAAAAGCATGCAGTGGAGAGCTATTGAGGGGCTGAATGATGAGATCCGCAAGCTTGTAAGGGCAATAAACCCTAAGACAATATCAGAAGCAGAGTCCAAGGCAATAAGCTTGCAAGGAACGGGGCCTCAAAACAGCGGGCAGAGGCAACAGTATTACCAGGATAAAGGCAAGGCAACAGGGAGCTATAGCCCTAGGGCAGCCAGCCCAGGTCCAGCTAGAGCCCCATATGGTGGCAATCAGGGGAAGCAGCAGGAGAAGAACAGGTGTCCTTCAAGGACAAGCAGGAAGGGTCAAACTACTCCAAAGCAGTGCGGTCCTTTTTGCAGGCAATGCCCAAGGAAAAGAGGCAGGAGTGCATAGAAAAGCAGCTTTGCTTCAGGTGCTTCCAGCCAGGCCATAGGACAGCGAACTGCCCATATGTCATGAGTGCAGTGCTAGCGGAGTTGGGAGATTGGGACACTCTGTCTGACGACGACGGCGAGGCAGCCCGCGACTATATTCAGGGTGAGTGCCATATCTTTGCCGCAATAGACACAGAACAAGCAGAGAACCAGTACAAGGTAATTTCCACAGTAGGGAAGGCCAAGGCCAAGTCCTTCATAGTCCTGATAGACTCGGGAAGTAGCCATAACTTTGCATCCCCCAGAATGGTTGAAATGTTGAAATTGAAACCACTAAAGTCGAAGTCGAGGCCCGTTGTCTTGGCAAGTGGAGTAGTAAGGCAGACGGCAGGCAAGAGAATTAACTTCGACATCGACTTGCCAGGGATTAATATCCAGGTGGGGGCAGAAGTAATGGGCATTGGCAAGTATGACTTGATCATAGGAATGGAGTATCTTGGACCAGCAGGGGCCATCATTGATTGTGGAAAGCGGAAGGTGACCTTCCCAACGCCCGACGGCAAGATCGAGATCACAGGTAAAGAAGTTGTTCCCATCATGCAGTGTATGTCTTTTAAGCGGCTGTTCAAGTGCATCAAGAGCGAACAGGTAGCATACATCTTCAAGCTTGAGATTCAAGAGCCGGAGTCAGAAGAAAGCAAAGAAGACAAGGTGCTCAGCAAGTTGCCGAAGCAAATAGCTAAGTTGATCACAGAATTCCACGATCTCTTTCCAGACGAGATCGAGCACCTCCCTCCTTACAGGGGAGTCGAGTGTGAGATAGCACTCGAACCGGGAACGAAGCCGACAAGCAAGGCTCCATACAAAATGACGACGCAGGAGCTGACGGAGCTAAATAAGCAATTGTAGGAGTTGCTCGACCTAGGCTTCATTAGACCTAGTGTCTCGCCATTTGGAGCACCCATTCTTTTTGTCAAGAAGAAGGATGGCAGTTTGAGGATGTGCATAGACTATAGGCAGTTGAACAAGCACACCATTAAGAACAAGTATGCGCTCCCCAGATCAGATGACTTGATGGATCAGCTCCAAAGGGCAAAGGTCTTCTCTAAAATCGACTTAAGGTCAGGTTATCACCAGATCCGGATAAAGGAAGAAGACATCCATAAAACCGCCTTCAGAACGCGGTATGGGCATTATGAGTTCACGGTAATGCCTTTCGGCTTATCGAACGCCCCCGCGACGTTCATGAGACTCATGAACGACATCTTCAGGGAGTTCTTAGACACCATTGTGATTGTATTCTTTGACGACATTTTGGTGTATAGCAGATCCCTTGAAGAGCACGTACAACACTTAAGGAAAGTGCTGGAGAAGTTGAAGAGGCACCAGTTGTACGCCAAGTTGTCGAAGTGCCACTTCGCAACAGAGAAGGTGGAATACCTGGGTCACGTGGTCTCAGCAGAAGAAATCTCGACGGATCCCGCCAAGATTGAAGCAGTGATTCAGTGGCCGGCACCGAAGAATGTCCATGAGGTCAGAAGTTTCCTTGGCCTAGAAGGGTACTACAGGAAGTTCGTGAAGAACTTTGCTAAGATAGCAGCCTCGCTAACAGACTTGATGAGGGCGGAGAAGGTGAATGATTGGGCAGAGCATTGGCACAAGAAAGCCCAAGCAGGGTTTGAATTGTTGAAAGAAGCTTTAACAACCGCCCCAGTCTTAACCCTGTCAGACCCAGAGAAAGATAAACTTGTAGCCACAGATGCGAGTAAGATAGCTACAGGCGCAGTGCTCATGCAAGAAGAGCGTGTGGTAGCGTATGATTCCAGGAAGATGAACGACGCCGAAACGCGCTACCCGACGCATGATCAGAAATTGCTTGCGGTTGTCAGAGCGTTAAGAATTTGGAGGCACTATCTCTTAGGAAGGAAGTTCCAACTGGATACAGATCATCAGAGCCTCCAGTATGTATTCACACAACCACACCTTAACCTGAGGCAGAGAAGGTGGATGGAGTTCCTTGAAGAGTATGACTTTGATATAGTCTACAAGCTGGGGAAGCTCAATGTGGTAGCGGATGCGCTTTCAAGGCACCCCCTGACAACTAAAGTGCATTGCAATGCAATTTCGACGCTCTTCAGCGACTTCGGGAAGAAGATTGAAGAGTCCTTGCAAACGGATGTGGACTTCAAGGAAGTATGGGCAAGCTTGAGTAAGGACGCAAGGACGGATAAGGAGAGAGAAACCTTCAAAAATTTTAAGAAGGAAGGTAATCTCTTGTACCATAAGAACAAGTTGTGCGTGCCGGAATCATCAGGTGTAAGGAAGTTGATTCTCCACGACACCCACAACAGCCCAATAGCTGGCCATGCAGGATTTATGAAGACATATTTCAAAGTGCGCAGCAGCTATTATTGGCCAGGGATGAAGAAGTAGGTAGCTCGCTACATCAAGGAATGTCAGCTATGCCAGCAGACGAAGGCGGAGCAGCTTCGAATTCCAGGGGCATTGGAACCCTTAGCGGTGCCAAACGCTAAGTGGGAGGTCATCAGCATGGACTTCATCACAGGGCTTCCAAGGACAGTAAGAGGGAAGGATGCCTTGATGGTAGTGGTCGACAAGTTGTCGAAGATGGCACATTTTGTGCCTTGCAGGACCACAAACACGGCTATGGATACAGCAAAGCTCTTCACCAAAGAAATCTTCAGGCTCCATGGCATGCCAAGGGAGACCATCTCTGACAGGGATCCGAAGTTCATGAGCGCCTTTTGGCAAGACCTCTTTGCGACAATTCAGACGAAGCTATCCATGAGCACGGCCTACCATCCTCAGACGGATGGCCAAACGGAGCGGACCAACCGAATTCTGGAGGACCTGCTACGAAACTATGTCTGGAATAAGCAAGGTATGTGGGAGGAATTTATTTACTTGGTGGAGTTTGCGTATAATAGCACCAAGCTGGAATCATCCTAAATGTCACCGTTTATGATCAATTACGGCTATCAATGCCTAACTCCAGACACCTGGCACAATCCTGTGTCAAAAGTAGAGGTTTCGGAGCAGATGTTGTCCGACATGCAGCAGCTCGTGGAAGAAGTTCGAGGGTATCTCCTAGCAGCAAGGAGTCGACAAAAGAGCATCGCCGACAAGCATCGGACAGTCAGAGAGTTCAAAGTTGGAGATGATGTATGGCTCAAGATCAAAGTGAAGCAGGCGAAGCTCCGCATCGAAAATTGTAAGAAGCTTGCTCCAAGGTGGGCTGGACCTTTCAGGATAGTCCAGAGAGTAGGTAATCAATCCTACAAGTTAGACTTGCCAGCACACCTAAAGATTCATAAAGTCTTCCACGTGAGTTTATTGAAGAAGCATACTCCAAATCCAGACGAAGTCTTGGACACTCCAACGTTGTTGGAAATGACGGAGGAGCCACTGGAAATAGTTCCAGAATTGATTCTTGATAAAGCCTTCAAGAAAACAAGGCAATCGGAGTTTCTCCAATATCTGGTCAAGTGGAAGCACTTGCCGGTGGAAGACGCAACATGGGTACTTAAGAAAGATCCAGTAAAGCTGTACCCACAGTTTATGGAGCAATGGGACGACAAGGTCATCTCCGAAGAAATCGGCTCAAGCATGTCGATTTGTGTAGATTAATTCTATGTGTAGTTAAGATTAATCTACGCATGCAACCTATGCTAGGTATGGGTTGCATGCGTTGTTACCGATGATGAGACCACTGCGGTGATCTCTAGGGCGTGGCGTAATGTTAATATAGGCATGACCGCGTTTCCGCTTGGACGAGTGGAAGGTAGATTAGAAAGTCTACTTCTGTTCCACGGAAGTAGACGACCTCGAGAGAAAAGAGGTCATGGAGGAATGCATTGATAGGAAAAGCACCTCTAGCCCCATATATGCATTGATAGGAGGAATTTGGCCTTCACGCCCCATATACGGGAAGGACCTATCCTCCACGCTGGGCAACTAAAGGTGTAGGCATGAGCGGCATGTAGGCATCATAGACGCTGTCTCCGCGGCCATGACGGAAGAAGCATTCTCTTCCTACGCCGGGAGATTAGCCATGCATTCATGTAGATAGGTGGGGTGGTCACCATACAACCAAAATTTTATTAATAATTAAATGGTACTAACGTAGTGTCGACCTGCAGACCAATAGAGCGCTCAGGAGGGCAAGGAGGTCGAGCTACGAAGACTTGCAACACAAATTTTGTTGGAATGTGTTGCAAGGAATGAAGAGTACCTCGAACGTTAATTATATATATGAAATATTAAAATTTTGATAAACTAAATTGTCGTAATAAGTAAGTTATTGAGTAACTTGTTTTAACGATGTTACGAATTGCTAAGTTAATTCATAAGATAAGGGCGGCAAGTTAGGAAGATTCCAAGGTGGGGAGACCCACGATGCTGCGGACAGCATCATTTCAAGGTGGGGAGAATGTGATGTTCCAACACAGTATACGGTCCCATGACGTATACTATACTGCCTCGTCACGCGTACACGCCACCCCGACTGACGTGTACGCCGACGTGTAGCCAGGTTAGTAGCCCTAGGGGGCAACTTGCAAGGTATGTGCATTTATTATTAATGTGCACATTTACCAATGTGCACATTTATTAAGGTGCACACCTTTCCATGTAGATGCATTTATGCCACCTAGCCATTAAAGGCAAGTGGGCCATTCCCAATTATCACACATGCTTAAAAGGATAATTGGAAACCCTAGCCCTAACTCCTTGTCTATTTAGATAGGAGGAAACCCTAACTTGCCATTTTCACCCATAGGGTTCTAGAGCTCTGTTTTGGCTGCCCCAGGAGTCAAAACCGCCTCCCAGACTCTGTCTAAGCGAATTTCACCATTAGTTTTCCTTGATTCGAGCAGTTCAGCAGGATGGTCGAACTCAGGTCAGGAGGAGCAACCCAAGGATCAGATATTTAGTCAATTTAATAGCCTAAACCGTCTTTCAGTCATAGAATCAGTAGGTTTAGCCTATTAAATTGCCCATAGCAACTATCTAGATCTCTAGATACCAGACTCTAACTAAAGAACATAACTCTATGATATAGATTAGATCTAGTTCTTTAGTTCTTCTATGATGTATATGGATGATGTATCTCTGTGAACTCCTTGTATTGGGAAGGGGGGTAGAGACCCCAAGCCTAGTAGTTGATGCTCCTAGTTAGCCTCTCTAGCACACTGTAGATTCGGCCTGTGCACAGGAGCCACACACACAGTTGTGGGTGAAGGGGCGGGGCCCGGCTTATAAAGAGGTTCGTGTTCTGACTCTTGAACGATCCCCCTGGTGTGTAAAGTCTACCGGGGATCATTGTAGACTAGGTCTAATGGCTTACCACTGAGTGCGGGTAAGGCATGGGCTCGACACCCGTGAAGTGGTGTTCACTTTCCAGTGGGTTAAGTCGAATAAGGGCAGTGGCCCTCTAGTCGCCCTGAGTCAGCACGTAGATCTCTGGAGGGAGAGATCCCTACCTGCCCCATCGGGACTGGGGAGATGCAACCCAGGAATAGCCCTTTCGGCTATGCACCCGGCGGGCTACAGTCAGGTCCCAACACCTTTCAGCCTACTCTGCAAAGCGTGCACAGGAGGGGCGGATGGAGTGGACAACCCTATGCCATGTTCTTATGCCAGCCAAATCCATTGCCATAAATTCTGTCTGCAATGAACTCTGGAGACCCAAGCCGTCAGTCATCCCTTCGAGTTTGAGCCTTGGGTAGGAACCCATATGTATTGTGCTGATCTTTGTCTATGCAGATGTTGATGTACCACCCTTCGAGGTGGATATGTGATTATGTTATATACTGACATGTATGTTTACGCTTCCACAGCTAGGTAGGCCCTGAGGGAGACAGGGTAAAATGACCCCTTCACTCTTCCCACTGGGACTCGTTATGGGTGCAATGATATGTGGAGGGCCCTGTATCAGTATGGAGCTGGTATGGGGGATGAACTCCTGTTTGTATATGGTGAGTGCATCGTATACGAGTAGGGGACATCACAGCATGCGTAATTACCGATGATGAGACCACTACGGTGATCTCTAGGACGTGGTGTAATGTCATTGTAGGCATGACCGCGGTTCTGCTTGGATGAGTTGGAAAGTAGATTAAAAAGTCTACTTCCGTCCCACGGAAGTAGACCACCTCGAGAGATAAGAGGTCATTCAGGAATGCATTGATAGGAAAGCACCTCTAGTCAATGCCTACGGGGAGGACCCTATCCTTCACGCCCCATGGGAAGGACCCTATCCTCCATGCTTGGGCAACTAAAGGTGTAGGCATGAGCGGCATATAGGCATTATAGGGCGATGTCTCCACGGCCACGATGGAAGAAGAATCCTCTTCCTACGCCGGGAGATTAGTCATGCATTCATGTAGATAGATGGGGTGGTTCCCTTATAACCAACTTTACATTAATATTCTAGCGTGGTGTGAATCCAGGAGGCTAATGAGAACGAAGAACCGGCGGGGAGTCGCATCACGAGCACTTGTACAGATAGTTCTAGAGTAGTTGTGATTTCTACCATTGAAACTAATCGCTTAAATCTTGTGTAAGATAGTAAGTATGTAATTACAGATATTGTAAAATTAATGCAGGATTTCAAGGTGCAAAGACTTGCAACACAAATTTTGTTATAATGTGTTGCAAGGGATGAAGAGTACCTTGGAAGTGTAAATTTTGTATATGAAATTGATAAACTTAAATGTCGTATTAAGTAAGGCTAATAAGTACCTTGCTTTAATAGAGTTATGAATTGATAAGTTATTGGAATAATGTAATCTCCTAGTAATGTTTTAAAAATATTGGAGGGCAAGGAGGTCGAGCTACGAAGACTTGCAACACAAATTTTATTGGAATGTGTTGCAAAGAATGAAGAGTACCTCGAAAGATAAATGTATATAAAACTGTTAAATTCTGATATTGTGATAAGTGAGACTAATAAGTACCTTATTTTAATGAAATTACGAATTGATAAGTTACTTGATAATGTAATGACGTAATAATGTTTTAATATTACTTTAAGGTAATCCTAATAATTGTGTAAGTATAATAGTAAAATATTGTATGCATCAAGTTGATTGCAGGTTAGGAAGATCCCAAGGTGGGGAGACCCACGATGCTGCGGACAGCATCATTTCAAGGTGGGAAGAATGTGACGTTCCAGCACAGTATACGGTCCTAAGACGTATATTGTACTGCCTCGTCACGCGTACATGCCATCTCGATTGACGTGTACGCCGACGTGTAGCCGAGCAAGTAGCACCCTAGGGGGCAACTTGCAAGGTGTGTGCATTTAATTATGGGCACATTTGCTCATGTGCACACTTATCCATGTGTGTGTCAATGTGTACACATTTATCCATGTGTACACATTTACCCATGTGGATATCCTAGGCCACTTATTTAATATAAGTGGGGCCACATCCAATTATCCCACATGCCTAAAGGGGATAATGGGAACCCTAGCCCTAACCCTTTGTCTATATACGTTAAGGAAACCCTAACTTGCCATTTTCGTCCATAGGGTTTTAGGGCTCTGTTTTGCTTGCTCCAGGAGTCAAAACCGCATCCCGCATCTGTCCGGCGAACCCGCTCTCGTTAGTTTCCCTATCTAGCTTCATCTTCTAGCAGCAGAGCAGGATGGTCGAGTTCAGAGCAGGAGGAGCAAGCCAGGGATCAGGTATTTCGTCAATTTAATAGCCTAAACCGTCTTCCAGTCATCGAATCAGTAGGTTTAGCCTATTAAATTGCCCATAGCAGCCATCTAGATCTCTAGATACCAAGCTCTAACTAAAGAACCTAACTCTATGATATAGATTAGATCTTGTTCTCTAGTTCTTCTGTGATATGTATGATGATGTATCTCTGTGGACTCATTGTATTGGGAAGGGGGGTAGAGACCCTAAAGCCTGGTAGTTGATGCTCCTAGCTAGCCTCTTTAACACACTGTAAATTCGGCCTGTGTACAAGAAACACACCTGGTTGTGGGTGAAGGGGCAAGACTGGCTTACAAGGAGGTTCGTGTTCTGACTCTTGAACGATCCCTCTGGTGTGTAAGGCCTACCGGGGATCAATGTAGACTAGGTCTAATGGCTTGCCACTGAGTGTGGGTAAGGCATGGGCTCGACACCCGTGGAGTGGTGTTCACTTTCCAGTGGGTTAAGTCGAATAAGGGCAGTGGCCCTCTAGTCACCTTGAGTCAGCATGGAGATCTCTGGTGGGAGTGATCCCTACCTGCCCCATCGGAATTGGGGAGATGCAACCCAGGAATAGCCCCTTTGGCTATGCATCCGTGAGCTACTGGCCAAGTCCCAACACTCTTCAACCTACTCTTGCGCAAAGTGTGCAATGTGAGGGGCGGATGGAGTGGACAGCCCTAAGCCATGTTCTTATGCCAGCCAAATCCATTTGCCATGAATTAAATGCGCAATGACCTCGAGACCCAAGCCGTCAGTCAACCCCTTGAGTCTGAGCCTTGGGTAGGATTCCCCATGTGATGTACTGATCTTTGTCTATGCAGATATGTGATGAGCCATCCTTCGAGATGGTTATGTGATGTTGATGTTGTTGTATACTGACAAGTATGTTTACGCTTCCGCAGCTAGGTAGGCCCTAAGGAAGACAGGGTAAATGACCCCTTCATTCTTCCCACTGGAACTCATCAAGGTTGCAGTGATACGTGGAGGGCCCTGTATCAGTATGGAGCTGGTATGGGGGATGAACTCCTGTTTGTATACGGTGTGGGCACCGTATATGAGTAGGGGACGTCACAGGAGATACACAAGACATTGCTGAAATTGATGAATATGGTATTGAGAGAAGGCTTCCCACGGGATTGGCAAATAAACTGGGTTGTTCCCTTGCATAAAGCGGGTGATAAATCAGATCCCAGCAATTATAGGATGATTATGATCAGCAGCATATATGCTAAGCTTTTTGCCACTATGGTTAATAGCAAACTAAGCGGATGGGCAGAGGACATGGGTGTACGGGCTGTGGGACAAGCGGGTTTTAGACCCAAACGGTCCACTACAGATCACTTGGTTACTTTGAGAGCGATGATGGATACAGTTACAGGAACAAGTATTATTCGTAGACTTTACAAAAGCTTTTGACATGGTGGACAGAGACAATTTGTTGGAACGTATGGAAAAACTGGGGGTGCCAAATGAGCTAAAGCAGGCAGTCAAGATACTATACGAGAAGGTACTTGTGCAGCTATCCTTTCCATATTTTAGAGAAGGCCAGGAACCAGTAGTAAGCAACGTACGTGTGAAACAAAGGTGCCCCATGTCTCCTACTCTTTTTGGGATATTCATAGATCAACTAGAAGATTGGATAATGCAGAATGGAGGGGATGGTATGGTTCTAGAGAGGTTTGTGGTGTTTTACTTCTCTATGCGGATGATGTAGTGCTTTTGTCAAGGCCAATTGCTGGAATACAGAAACATTTAGACGGACTGGCAGAATTTTGTGATCACAAGAGTATGAAAGTGAACATGGGAAAGACCAAAATAATTGTGTTTGGGGCAAACAAAGTGGACCACATACATCTTGTTTACAAAGGGGAATTGGTGGAATTGGTGGACTCATATAAATAACTAGGGATACAGGTTGATAAAAGTCCGAGTTGGAACTATGGTGTAGAGCAGAGGATAAATGGCGGGCTGAAAGCACTATATAGTATGCAGCGTAGCAGTAGAAAAAATGAGATATGGAACTTTCAATTGAAAAAACAGTTATATGGGGTTCTAATGCAAACAGTACTGTTATATTGTTGTGAGGTGTGAGCTCCGGGTTTGGCAGAGGAGACTTGGAGGAAGCTAGAAAAGGTACAGAAGAAGTTTCTCAGAACAGAGCTGGGTGTTAAATCACAGACACCGTACGACATGCTATTGGCCGAGTGCGGGATGACATCACTGCAATCAGAAGCCCTGTGCCAAACGCTTAAGTATGTATGCAAAGTGCAGGAAATGTCGGTATCTAGTTTACCTCAATTGGCCTTAGAGGCAACGAAATGTAAGGGATGGTATGCCGATATACAAGATTGGATGAGAAAGTGGGATTTAGACGTATCAGGATTGGCCGAACATCATGTGGGTATTAGGGAGTGGGTAATAGAACATGTTATGGAAAAATCATGGAGAGTGCCAGAAGTCAAGAAGGAATATTACAGGCGGAATATCAGCCCACAGCTTCAGGTTCCAAGATATTTGAGAGAAGGTGTGTCGGTAAAGTTAAGGCATGCAATTAGCATAATGAGACTTAGCTCACATCATCTTAGTGTTGAAGTTGGGCGCTGGAGCAATATTCCTCATGAGCTTAGGCTCTGCAAGCTATGCAAGATGGGAGTGGTTGAGGATGAAATGCATGTGCTTTTACAGTGTCCGCAATACAAAAGCATCAGAGATATATATAATATTGTTTGTGGCAACTTGATAGCTTTCTTTGATATGCCAGGTAGCACAATCGGTGATTTTATTGTTAAAATATTGGATCATAGGGATATAATGCTGAGAAAACTTAACATTCAAGAGATACAAGAGGATGAGTTAGAGGGGTCTAGTGCATTTCTTTCAGAGGATGCACTAGAGGATATATTTTACAATCTGTAAGTGTATGGTTGAGCGTCACATAGACCTGGTGGTCTGCAGACGCGTATATTTATAAACATTTCATTTCCCTCTCTCCCTCTCTCCCTCCCTCTCTCCGGCCACATGTTTCATTTTTTTTAATCTCTCGTCACATACGACGAGAAACAGTTTTTATATCGTATTCGTCGAGAGTGTCTCTCGTTCCCTAACAGGCCTGTTAGCCCCCCTTCGACTGGATTTTTTCAAGCCTTCTCGACTGGAATTTCTTTGCGCCTCTGCCTTGGCAGCAATGTGACTTTGAATTATCCCACATTTCATGTTTTCGCTTTCGAATTATCCCACATTTCTATTTTCTAGCTTGAAAAATCCCATATTTTGCACACATATCTCATTTTTCCGTATTTCCATCTTAGAATCTCATATTTTCGACCTCAACTACAATACTTTGAATGGATCCGGTAATCTCGGCATGATTGGCATGCTTCTGAGGGCCATTTTCCTTGGATTAGCATTCCAAACCTACTGCCTTCATTTGATACAAGAAATCGAACAAGCAGACCCCATTCACTTCTTAGAACAGGATGGAGATGTAGAAGACAACATAAACTATATGTGTGCATCTTTCACTTTGTTGCTGGCAACTTCTTTGAGATTAAAGAGGCCTCCAAGGAGATTCAGGGTTTGTCTAAGGCAGACAACACAATGGGACAGCATTGACAATCACGCTTGGAACTGCCTTCCCTCATTTGAGGATGATATGTGGCACCAGTTCTATCGGATGAAGAGGGGTGCATTCGAGACTCTAGTTGGGCTCATTGTCCCTTACCTAATCAGACCAGGAACCAAGGTAAGACCTCCTGTTGATCCCAGAGAAGCAGTGGCTATGGTTTTATATTTTCTAGCACATGATGAGAAGCCTTTACATGTAAGTCAAAGATTTTATGTTGGTAAAGCTACTGTTCAGAAATACACAAAGAAAATAACTCTGGCCTTAGCTTCTAAGACCATGCTTTACAAGAGGTTTATTGGCTTACCAACAGGACAAAGATTGTTAGATATAAACAAAGAATTTGAAGATGCTACAGGTATACCTAATATCTTTGGAGCAGTTGATGGTTCTCATGTGTATTTATACAGAAAACCATGGAGCAAGGACAAGGGTGATGATTATTATTCAAGGCACAAGAGGCATTCATGCCTAATGCAAGGTGTGGTTACTCACTCAAGGTTATTCATAAATATTTGTGTCAACAGGACTCTGTTCATGATGCGAACCAGTTTAAAAAGAGTTTGTTATATAAGAGGCTAGCTGCCAGACAAATTTTGCAGGGTCCAACAATTCAAATGAGTGGTAAAAAGATTAGTAAAGGGCAAATGACTGATCAAGATGTTACTGTCACAATTCACCAACCTTGCTCGGGGATTCAACATATCCCAGTCAAAGATTTCTTCTCAAAGTCTTTCCAGATGGCAAAGGTGCCTATGGCATATTCAATGAGAGAATTTGCAGAGGTAGAGTATGTGTGGAAAATGGCTTTGGCATAGTCAAAGAGAAGTTTAGAATTCTGAAACCTTTGCCAATTCATGTTGGCAGAGCAGCCAAAATTATCCATGCTTCATGTGTGTTGTGGAATTTCTGTATCATGCAGGAACTTGAGCTTGAATACTTACCAATCTATCCAGATCTGCCTGAGAACAATTATTATGAGACCGAGGTCATGAACAAAAGAATGAAGAAAGAAGGTGATCAAATTAGGCATGTTATTTTCCAAAATTTGGAATGTATTAATCTGGAATGAGTTGATCACAAACTTTTAATTGATTTGCTGTTAATCATACATTTGTGTGAGCAACATATGTAAACAGTTTTGATCCTGCAGAAATCAATAAAAAATGTTTGAATGTCATTGTTTGAATGTGTAAATCTAATTGTTTGGTATTTCTTATTCATTTGATTTTGTAGTGCTTCACACAATGCTATGAGCAGGAATGCAAATAGTATTAGTGATCTGCAATTTCTCTCTCCCATTTTACTGTAGCAATTTTGGTCAATACACTGTTCATCTGGCATTGACCAAAACACTGTATCACAATGTGACCCGAATTCTGCTATATTTCTGTCATTTTAATACTTGCATTAACAAATGAAATTCCCCTGAAAAATTAAATGAAAACATGTATTGTACACGTTACTATAAACATGAAATGTTGACATTAACATTTTGAAAAGGATTCAAGATATGTTTTGCATTGAACAGTTTTAAAAATGTCAATACAATTAAGAATACAGATAGAAGTCAGGAATCTTCCAGGTCTTAACAAATAGAACACGAATCTTCAACTCTTCACTAATACCCTGAGATTCTTTAAGACTAAGCAAATATCCTTTCAAGTCTGAGCAAGTAGCATGTTCACAAACACAAATACAAACAAAAAATGTTAGTTAACTAATAACTATTACAACAGACAAAGAAACAGGTATGTGTGAAAATAGGGTCATCTTCCATTGATAACAGTTCAGTAGTTACAAAAGTTGAGCCCGACAAGGCTCTGTTGTAGATATTTCAAAAAAAAAAAAGATCATTTACATCATCATGGGACGGGAAGTCCTTACAAGCCAAAACATACAAAAAAATAAAACAAAACAAAAAAGGGCAGTCAGAGTTAAAATCTTCAGCAGAACTCGCATGCATTCGTTGGAATCGTCAGTGGCCAAGTGTCCCGGTGAAGGACACGGAGGTGTCATTCGTCCCACGCCGTCTATGGGAATCCTATATAGCAGAAGCGTACATACATGGTAGCACCTGCCAACAATAATAATAAATAATATACCACCATGAAGGGTAGCCCATCATCATCGATACAACTAACAACAGAATACAAACATAACAAAGGAAATGCACCATAAATACGGGCTCTACCCCGGGCTCAGACTCGTGGGGGTTGACTGACAGTCAAGGCCTCCGGATAACAACAGATAGACATTAGAGAAAATATGGGGTCTCCAATGGGCCCTTTATGAAAATAGAGAAATTCCACATCAAATTTTTGCTCTAGGCAATCACAAATGAGTGACTTTGTTCTTAATCCATACATGCCTGCCATGTCTAGTTAGCTTTGGCTGCCACATGTCGATTTTAGATAGGGTCCCTTCTCCCAAGGGAGACTCCCAAATCCGCCCCATTTTCCCATAGAGAGCATTTCCCAATGGAGATTGGAGGTCATTTACTTACGTGCAGTTAATTTTGGTTGCTGCTTTTGAATTCTGTTTTGGCGGGTTGGAGCTGGTGTGGGAAGCATAGGAAGAACAATTGTAAGGCACAGAAGCTGCTCCAAATTGGGTCTCAAGCGTGGATATACTGGAGATACACTTTCGGTTCTGAACTACCAAATTGTTTTTCAATAACAGGGCCAGTGATTAGCTCACAGGGTAAGGTATTGATCTGGCATTTCAAATTTTACTGAAACTAACTTCTTGTTTTTTGGCATTCTTGCAGTATGGGCAATCGATCTGAAGGCCGGTCTGAAGTAAGAACAGTAGTCCTTCACAATGTCAAGGATGCCAATGGAGAATGGCTTGATTTTGTTGTTTCTGTTGGCTGTTGGGTTACCCTCCATCCTAGATCCACAAGTACTCACGCAGTGAAAAGAGCCAGAATAAAAGATGTCAATGCCCACTGGAAAGCCCGTGTAAAAGGAATTGTATTTGGTTCAGGAGGCAGTAAGGTGAAGGAGGTCATTGTGGAACATGGGTATACTAGCTCTGATTTGGCCAACAAGAAAATTTCTGGAAGGCCGGATCTTGAAGCCAACACCATTTGTTCTTCGGATTACACTGACAAAGTTTCTGCCTGCAGCATTACTAGTGTGCTTGAAGTGTATCATCACAAGCTTGGCCAGTTGATTTTTTAGGATTCTGCATCCAGCTTGAGAGCCCGAGGTATTTTCTTTCACAAGTATCATTACACGGTCTCTCGTGCAGGTATTGGTAAGCTGGCCGAGATTGGAGAGCCAGATTTGAAGCAAATTGGTGCTGATTTTTATGACAGGAGGCTTGCAACAACATATGTATTGGAGCTAAATTCTTCAGAACACTAACAGAAAGAGGTGGGGTAAGATGTGCATTCAAAGTATTTCTACCAATTGCTGCCTTTGCTTTTCTTTTTTCCACCAAACCATATCCCAGAGGGTCGTGATGGCGTACCTGGAGATGGGCATAAACATAGAGGATCAAATTCTAGCTTGGGCTGAGGCAACACCACTGCGCCAAATGATGCATGTGGAAGTAACTTTTGTGAGGCACGGGGATTCCTGGTGCATGTATGAAGTCCTCAGCCCTTTCTACGCCTGCGAGTTTCGTCTGAATCAGTTATAAATATCAAACCTTTTATGCCAAAAAAAATCTCGACTAATATGGACTGCAACTCCCTTTTTTTGGTTGCTGGCTATTATAATTATTCATGTTCAAAGTTGTTATGTTGTCGGCTCAAGTTAATATCAGTTCATGTTATACTACTTTTGGAAGTCAATGTAATATTTTTCTTTTGTTGGATATTAAACGTGTTCAGTTATGTACGTGGTTCGTGTTAATATCAATTCAGGTTATTATGCTTTCAGTTCATGTTAATATCAGTTCAGGTTATTTGATACCAGTATCTGTACCGAATTAAGCTTGCTTTTTAAATGAAATACATACATGATCTACAATTCTTCTGTTAACACATGTCTCACAAGTTGTCTTCACCAAACTTCAAGAGCAATATCTACTACCAATTCTCTGTCTCTTCTGCCTCCATGCTAACAAGCCTTGGCTAGCAGCAGAACTTTTCCAAGCCTCGCCTTTTCTTTTTTTTTTGAGGCCTCAGCCAATGCCTTATACAACTGTGGAGCAGCCAATCTCGCTACATTCTCTTCATGATGAGAAATTACTCTCCTGTAGAACCATTGTGCCATCTGTATGAGTGGATTTGACAAAGAATGTGACCCTCCACGCTGAGTCTTCCGGTTATATGCAACCTTGGCCTGCTTGTGGGACTTTTCCATACCTTGCGTGTTCCAAATTGACAAGCTTCCATACTTCTGAGCAAACCAAGGCCCATGCGCATATATGATGTGGATGTAATGAGTGACCTCTGTCTCACCCCAAGCTTGAATGTATGCATGTGTAAATTCCCTGACCACCACCCTAAACCTAGCTATTTTAGCCTCAGCTAAATATGTCTTCTGTAAAAGGGTGTTCAAATTTGACAGGGCATTCCATGCAGCCACTTTTCTCACAGTACCATTCACGCCATCTGTTCTATCCCTTTCAGCCTCTACTAATTTCAGACCAAATTCATAAACACCACCCTTAGCATTATCAGGCGTGCTCAAGAAATGCCTAGCTCTAACTCCACCAATGGATACCTTGGTTGGGACTGAGGCAGCTTTTCCATTACCCGACTTCTTGTGGTCTTGTTCCAGTCACCATGCAAGCCTACCTCGGACAATACCTTTTCAACCCGCTCAATGCCTTCTTCCCTCTCCTTCTCCCCTCGGATGTTCCAAACAAAACACTCCGAGTGATGTATCATCTTCTCAACAATCCTGACAAGTGCATGAAGAGTGCAGATGTGCACTCTTTCTAGTGGTATTGGGAGTATTGGATCAAATGTGTCATCTTTCAAGTGACGATCAGGAGGTATGTTCTGATCACATTCAAGAGTGCTCTTGGACCCTTTCTTACTCTTCTCCTTCAATGTGTAGCAGCAATAAATACAATTCCTTGCGGTCTTAGCACATGAAGAACTTATGTTATACATAGCCTTTTCTGTCTTCAGGTCACATGCCAAATGGAAATTAACAATAAAGGAACCATGGCCTACAACACTTAATTTTTCACCATTGCCATACATACCTAGCAACCTTGGGATATCTGTCTGGTCAAAAACCCATTTCAAAATGTTGTAGTTCTCTTTCTGGACGTAGAACATGCCCAACCACCAAGTATGGTCTTCTGATTGCACAGAAAACCAGTCTGGATCCCTAATTTTCTTCTTCTTGTTCCTTTCCTCATCATACTTGCTCGTGAATGCTCTGTTTATCAGAGTTATGGATACTCTCTCGTACTTTGTTCTGTGTGACATCTCCATCTCATCCAGCTTCAAGCAAATTTCGAGTTGCCCATTCACCTCTGCCTCCTGTATGTCATAGTAAACAACCATGAAACTTAAAACCTTATCCAATTCAAACCACACGTTATTTTTGGCATGCAATCCAAGAATATCTCTCTCTTTATTTCTTGAGCCTTTTTTGGGATCTTTTCTAGTTTTTTTGGCACCCTTACTGTTCCCAACTGTAACTGGAGCTGCAACAGGAAAACCACATTCCAGAGAATGCATGCTCCCTAATATTTCACTTACTGAAATGTTTTTCCTTCTTTTGATTAGCTCTAAGCTGTAGGTCTAGGGATGACAATTTTCTTTGTGTTGAATGACTTCAAAGCATCATAAAATGACTTGAACAGCAACTTGTAGCCATGCCTACTGATCCCGGCAGTATTACAAACCTCTTGAACTTTGGATGCATCAATTTTAGAGTATATCTCGCCAACCACATGTTCGAGCACTCTTTTCCTAAGGCCAATGTTTAAAGGGTCATCAAGCAAGGAAATTATCTCCTCATTGTTAGCAATTGTTTTAACAATATGTCCTACATTTTCCCTGACAACCTGTTGGTCATTGTGTGGCCTCTTTGTGTTTAACACATTCTTCATTGCATAAATTCTTCTCTTGGCAGCACCACACCTCATATTCAAGTTCTCAATTGGTTTTTTCCCTTTCTTCCTTTCTCGCCATCCAAGAGAGGTCCTCTTCATCCGGGCCAATCTCTTCTCAGCAGATATAAGTTTCCTCTTCAAGTTATTGCACGATTGCTCTCTGACTCACATTCTCGTTGTGTCAATTTCAACACACAATTAGCAAGTGTTTTGTCAGCTTCAAGCTGCAATATATCATTTTTTAATTTTATGATTGTCTTCTCTTTATCCTTCATTGCACTTTCCATTGACATGCTTGTTCTTGCTAAATTACAGAATTCTTCATATAGACCTAGAAAGTAGAATGAAGTACAAAATTCGTCACCTCTGGGCTCAGGTCACCGACAAAAATATTATAGTGTCATGTACACAATAAGTTTATCACAAAAATTAATATCATTTGCAACGCAAAACAAACAACTAAGAAGACACTTTGTTGCTTGCATTCTATCTATGGTATCCTCTCTTTGTAGCATAAGCCCAGTTCATTGCTTTGACCAAAACTATAGTCCACAAATAAATACATAAGTCTCCCTTCAAGTTGCTAACAACTAATGAAAGAAGACATGTAAAGAAAGATTAAAGTACATTTGCCACCTCTGGCTTCCTACAATCGTCCTCTGCTGTTAGAGAGTTAGAGAAGCCCCGTAGGGAATTCCAAGATGCTCACAGATGGTCGAAGAGAGCGAAGGCCATTTTCTGGAGCTTTTTTAATTTCTTAGGGCGCACCATGAGAAAATAAAAAATCCAAAGGTAGATAGTATGCCGTGTCATTTTTACCAAGATCTGGCATCCATGTGGATAGGCTAGAAATGCAAAATTTGTTGTAAAGGGGTTATGCAAGCCTGCTAAAAATTCTTTATCCAAAAAAAAAAAAAAAAAAAAACGGGAAGAAGAATGAATATAGATACAGATGTTTATAAGGAAATCTTTTTATTTATAATCAAGTTTGAGACTTCTTTTATATTGCCATTGTGTTAAGATTTTAAGTGCATTCACTTCATTTAGTTCAATGAAACGGTTAAGTTTTATTGTGATTTTGAATTTAGTTTTAGTTTTTTGTTAATTAATCCACCATTAGTTTGTTTGATGCTAGTTTTAAGTTCGATCATATATTGGACCTCTTTGGGATTTTCAAGCGAATCTCATAGAATCTTCAAAGAATCTTGCTGAATCTTCCCATATCTTGAAATATAAAAGAATCTTGAGGGAATCTAATAGAATCTTCATAGAATCTACGGGAATGCAGAGAGAATTTTGGAATGCATTCTAGAAGATGATTCGACCAGAATGGAGCAAGACATTGAGTTTTCTTTAACGCCAGTTGTCTTTCACATGGGCCGCCTTTGCATTGTTATGAGCGGAAAAAAATATTCATGGCGGACAATAAATTTCTTGTATATTATTATCATCCTCCTTTAAGATAGATACTCTCATGTGAGGATGTTGATATAAGTAATACACGCCAGCTTGAGATTACTGTTATTTTAGTCTCAAATTATTTCTAGTAATTTCATCTAATTTATCACAAATATAATTTATCCAAAATATACTTTATCCATTACACAGTTTATCTGCTCAAAAGTTATAAATAAAGTTTATCTGCTCAAAGTTTATTATTACAAACATAGTTCCTAGTCCTCACACATAGTTTATCTGCTCAAAAACTTATCAACAGTTTTTCACAGCCGAAGATTACACTACCACAGAAGATCACAACAGAAAATTACACTGTCATAGAGTTTTTCTCAAAAACACATCAGATTGCCACTGATTACAGAGTTTGAAGAATCTCCACAAACTTAGACTGCCACAAACGTCATACTGCATGCCAGACATAGAACCATTCTACTCAACAACAAAAACATTCTACTCAACAACAAAAACATCATCAAATAAAGATCCATCTTGAACTAAAGTACAAGGGAATTCATGCTCTGAATTCGGCCAGTAAAGATAAGTCGCCAAATCAGACAAAGATTACCAAAGATCGGCCAAAAGATCATCAAAGATCGGCTAAACTTGGCCAAAAATCATCAAAGGTCGGCCAAAGATCTAAACTCCGCCCCAAAACTCGCTAAGATCGGCCAGAGATCCCTTAAGACCAAAGATAAGTAAAAATCTGCCACAAAACCTCACAATCAGGATCGACCAACAAATTTTTGTAGTAAAGGTCGCCAAGACCCTACCAAACAAGCCCCATAGACAACAAGCATCACCGAAGAAGAGACTAAGAAATCTCTGCACAAAATATAAAATAATCGCCATTGCCATCATCTACTGGTCTAATAACACTCTAGCACACCTCGGCCATCCTTTACAGACCAAGCGCCACGATTTACAAGCAAAGCGCCATCACCGGAGCTCCAGCAAGAACAAATGAGAAAAAAAGAACATTATAAACATTGATGACGTGATTGTGATATGGAGGCCACGTATTATATGTAATCCCAGCTGGCGTGATATTATGCAGGGAAAATCTCCATCGAGGTTTTTCCGAAAAGTAGGCTAATCCTGGCGGATTATTTTCCGAAAAAACCTCGGGATTTCCCTTATATATACAAGAAACGTATCGCGGTGGCCTTCGCGAACGTTTTTCATTCCCAACCCATAACAAATGGCCTAACGTGCAACATCCGCTATTTTACCAAGGTGAATAAGTTACAATTTTTTCTTTGTAATAATATTTAGGTTCTCTTCACTAATCAAATTTGCTGAACATCTTCAATTATTCTTGGCGATTTATAGACATCACATCAAGTCCAATCAAAAGATGCCACATACGCATCTATTTGAGGATTGTGAAAAATCTAACCAGCTTGATGGGCTAAAAATCCAGATCTGGACTCATCAATATTATGAAATTGTCAGAAAGAGGCACACTTAGAAATTTGAGGTCAAAGCCCTTCATGTTGCATGCCTGTTTAGTTCTTCACAAAAGTCAAAGACATGCATCATGGAGTAAAGTTGCAGACTTACATGGGCAGCTGTTAGGCCTACATCACCTTCCATAATGCGTCATTATATTACAGAATTTAAAGCAGACAGAAACGAAATACAATGGCATTGATTTAGATATTGCATGCATGCATGGACTCTACAACTTCTTTTCTAATTATAATAGAAATGCTGGCCCCTCCAAAGCAAGCTCTAAGTGGATCATATCTGAGGAGGAAGTTGAGTCTCTCTTCCAGGAGGTTTGGAACTCTTACTGCTTCCCCAAGGTTAACTTCTTCATTTGGCTGCTGGCAAATAAAAGTATTCCAAATTTACAATTGCTTTCCAATAGGAATGTTGACATCTCTGCCTTGTGCCAACTTGGTTGTAACATGGTTGAAAATCTTGAGCATATATTTCTTTATCCTAAACTCAACCCCTGGGTCATCTTTTCCCCAACAAGATCTTAGGTAATTTACTGTCATACATTCAAAATAACTGTGCCTTTGCTAATACTATCATGTTTATTGCACTTTGGAATGTTTGGAAAGCAAGGAATAGAGACTTCTCAACCTTTTGGATTAAGGTGCACTTTCAATTTGATGTTGAGTCCACTGCCTCAGCACATAAAAGAAAATGTGCTGATAAGTACAACAGAAAATAGAATTCAATTGGTCTATTCAGGGGGTCTTTTGACTTATTTGCATCTAATTTTAATGTCATTAATTCTAATTCTGCCTTTTGTGATGATGCTAGCTTACTTGAAGATATGCAAGGCTAGTTTGGGGGAAGTGGAAGATAATCTACTCAAGAAAGATGTTAGCCAAGGTCTGAGTGTGTTCTTCAGCAGACTCACTATGAACGAGGCAGACTCAAGCAAAAACACAACTTTAGCATGAATATTTTGTAGGGAAGTGGTGCAGGTGTACTGTATGTTCGATTTCCTTTCCATGTATCACTACTTCATGTCAGAGAATCAGTTTTCAAGGTTCAGGGAGCAGTACTACACACATAGATTGCTGGCAGACCTATATGGCTTTCTGCTATGCTTGAGTGAGACTGATCTCTC
Organism: Isoetes taiwanensis; assembly: GCA_021234155.1. Classification (NCBI taxonomy): domain Eukaryota; kingdom Viridiplantae; phylum Streptophyta; class Lycopodiopsida; order Isoetales; family Isoetaceae; genus Isoetes; species Isoetes taiwanensis. Next base: position 2,740,247 of record JAJEKV010000089.1, on the reverse strand, counting down.
TTGCTTTGATGAAGTTGCTGAGCAGACTGATGACTCCTATACTTTTGGATCTGCTGCTCCTTTCTATGCCTATTTTAACTCTAAGCTTGACTCTCTTTGCCTCTAGATTGCCTTGCCTCTTTCAACACTCTTGGATTCATTTTCGGCCCTGCCCTGTCATCAATTGCTCAATTTTATCTCCTAATCCGGCTAGAGTTTTTGGTTGTTTTTTTTCAGGTGCTAACAAGGTCCAATTTTGGTTGGGATCGGGATTCCTTTCCTTTCTATTGAAGTCCGCTTTGTACTTCATAATTTATCTTCTTTGGTCACTACAGTCTTCTTGAGACTTGACTTGTTTTATATACTTTTGAGCTATATCTCCTCCCTTGGATGAATATGGCTAAAGACCTCTACTAAGATGTATTCTGCTAGACTAAGCAGAGCTATGTTTTGTGTTTCTTGATTAATGGAAAAATCTACTCTTACTCTCAAAAAAAAAAAAAAAAAAAAACTTAGACGACTACATACGTAAACTCAAATCAAGAACTTGACATAACACTTACATCATACAAAATACATAGTTGTGCTCTCCAGCCAAACCTGCTTATGTGAAAACATGTAAGGGCCAACTATACAATCTTGCCCAGCAATACAGATGAGATGACAACATACACATATCAATATGTCTAGATGAAATATTCTCTTAGAAAAAGGTCCCAGAATTGCCAAGCTCTATAGAATATTGTTACCCGCCAAAAAAAAAAGCTATCACATACTGTCAAACCTTGAATCTCTCAGCGAGTATAGCATTGTGCTAAATATAGTTATCACCACCTAATATTTTACCCAATACATCAGAAATAATTTCGAAAGGACATTCAAACTAGGCCTACCTCCCCTATATCTCTTAGAATGAAAGATTCCGCCTAATTAAGGACCCGAAAGATGTCGCTTCATGATATCAAAAAGTGGACCCCCAAGTGTGTGGCAATGCATGTGGTTCCCCCAAGAATTTCAGAAATTATATTTATTAACCAAGGCAGTTTTAGATTGACTACTTTCTGGCAATAGCAAGCCAAACTCTAAACAACCATACCTCAAACTTTAAGAGAATAACACTGGCAACTAAGGCTTGTACTTCTCCTTATGTTAGCATTGCCCAACAATCTTCAAGTTGCTTTTGTTTAAAGCAAAACTAGCAGAGTATGCAATCTATATGCATAGCATAGTATGCAATCTATATGTATATAATTTTGGTGAACGGAAAAGGAAAATAAACATGTAGGTCATATCTCACAATGTCATATGCACGGATGCAAGATATATCTATTTACAGGCATTGCAGAAACCACGAATTAACCAACTCTTATGACAAATCTACTCTTTGAATATTGAAGAAGAAAATCAGAGTGATTACCGGAATAGCATGAATCTGTCATGAAGCATCTTGCCATACACTTTGAAGCAGCCCGATTTAAAGACTATGAGCAGCTGCAGAAGTTGTAACAGAGGATGACTGCAATGTAGGAAAGCCCTATTTTATGCAACGAGTCTGTCTATATTTATCCAAGACTATTTTATGAGTTAGATAGTGTAAGCTGTGAATGAAAAGCTTCAAATGAGATAGCAAGGCGAGAATGTGGGTTTCTACCTGTGATTAAAATTGAAGCGTCCAAGCTCATATGGCAGAAGAAGGGGCATTTTGCTCGGATCTTCAAACCTCCCCATGATTTTGTGCTGCCAAGCAAGATAGAGACTGGGTTTTAAATCGCCCAATTAGATTTTATTCTATTAAATCACAGAAACGCAGCCAGAGTTTGTTCTGAGAAAGCACAAATCGCAGAGTTTCAACTTTCTACATACCTCACAATCCCCCTTTTGGATCCGTTACCAGAATTCGTGCAATGGGAAGAAATGGAGATAGAGGGTTCCATCGGATCGTCCAGCTATGGCAGATCCGTCAATCTATTGCAATTAGAAGGACCGGATAATGGAACCCAGAAGTTCACATTCTTTCGTTTGTCGATTCTGTGAACCAAATACACCCATAGAAAACCTAGCGGCAATTACAATAGCCTGGGCTCTTGTGTTGCTCTAATGGCATTTTCAGTTATCTCAGAGTGAGGAAGGAGCTCCAACGGAGTAACCCAATTTCAGAAGAGGGGTGGTGGCATTTTTAGTTCTGTCAGAGTGAGGAAGGATCTTCAATTGAGCAACCCAATTGTAGAAGATGGTTAAGCAATATGAAGACGGTCATGATTTATCTGCGGAAGTGGAATACCCTGGCTTGAGAAGGGCTTCTGGCTATGGCCGTCCACCACCGCTGACGGCCTTTCGCAAATTAGCCCCCGGAAAACCCAAGCAGGGTATTTTCCCTTATACATAAAATGTTATTTTTTTCTCTTACGAAGGTCTTTTTATGGGGCGAGTAGGCCACATGGCCATTACGTTTTGTTCCGTTTTATGTGTTGGCTCTGCAACAAGATACACACCACTCTTTCTCCATCTCCACCTCCTTGATTTCTGCATATTTCTTTTTAAGATTTTCTCTTCGATTTGCCCACTAATTCACCATACGCAATTCTGCGCACACCCTTCCTTTTTCAATTCTTCCTCATTCATAAGAATTTCTGTTATAATCTCAGCAATTTCGCATTTTGCAGCTATGGAGGCGGCATTGAAGCTTCCCATCCTTGGGTTTCTTTTAGTTTCCCTCTTCGCTCCAATCTGGGGCCAATCCTTCAGAGGATCAACTGGATTTTCTGCGAATTGAGTGCCCGAAAAGGCATATGATTTGAATGCCCAATTGGATCCTCTGCTCCGATCTTCAAACTGGCAATTCGAGCTCTATATGACCGGCTGCGAGGTCGGAACAAAGGGCAAAACCGAAAATTTGGGGTGGAAATTTTCTTATAGGCCATGCGAGGGAACAGAACCAGGATCTGCGACATACTGGAGCACCGAAATTGGATCAGAAGAGATAAAATCAATGGAATTGCTGGATTCAGGGGCGCTGATGTTTTTCACAGAGTAATGTGGTGTGGCAAATTGAGGAGGCAAAGCCCTTTGTTGTGAGAGCAGAATTGGCAGAGACAAAGCACTGCTATCACAATTACTCCTGTATTTTTGATGCAGGGCATTATTTTAGCTATTTGCATATTGCATGTGTGACCTATTTCAATGTAACATACAAATATCCTATGTTTGGAACGCGGGACGACTGTCTTGATTCCTGTACAAAGGATTGCTCTTGCTCTGCGGTGGTTTATGATGTTCCGACGGATTCCTGCTACCAATATCACGATTACATTCCAGTTCAAAAAATTTCGTTCATCCCTGTGAAAGGCACAGACACTATAACTACATATATCAAGGTCCAGCATGGTTATCTCAACAGCTACCCTAACAGTTCATCGGATTTGGGAAACGGGTTTTTGTTCTTCGTCATCGCTGGTTTCTTTGCAGCTCTTTTAGCCATGGTTTGATCCAAATTCTGTGCAAAATTTGGCTGTAAGGCTAATTCTTCCTTCCTCTTCATTTTTCTTAGTCTGCGTGCAGAGCAAAAAAGTCACTGTAAGAGATCTCCAAGATTGGACGGAATCGTGTCGACCATCTATCTGGGTTCTTTCGATCAGCAAGGAGGTTTGGTTTGTTTGGACCATCACACGTGTGGAAGTAAAGAATTTTCACCACACATGTGGAAATAAAGATTTTTTATTTTTATTTTTAAAGGCATAGTTGGTGGGACTTGTACCACCCATGTCTCCCACCCGATGGTAGTCAATAGGTTTTGAACCCTGGTGGTGAGTATCACCCCAATCCAAGGCGTTACCACTAGATCACTACTGCGAAGTAAAGAATTTTCCTTTTCCGAATTTAGGAAAACGCATTTTCTTTTTCCGAATTTAGGAAAACCGAGATAAACGACGTGTCAAGTTGTGGGCTTTTTCAGCCCAGAAGAAGAAGAAGAAGAAGAAGAAGAAGAAGAAGAAGAAGAAGAAGAAGAAGAAGAAGAAGAAGAAGAAGAAGAAGAAGAAGAAGAAGAAGAAGAAGAAGAAGAAGAAGAAGATATTCTCTTTTGATTCTTCAAATCATTGGAATTGATTCCTAAAAAAATATATTGCACTAGAATTGAGTGTCCCTAAATGAGCTTAACTCCATGTTTTTGCATATGAATGCACTAATATTATACTCCCTAGGGTGAATATTTTGCCACTAAAGGTAAGGTGTGGCCTTAGGTCACACACATTTATGCCTTTATAAATTCATAAGGAATGGTCTTAATTTGAAGACCCAATAATATGACATTTCATATGCCCCATTGAAAGAAGTGGAAATGTTTGTGGCTTGAGGCAAATCAGTTTAATATGAGGGTTTGACCTCTTATGCATAGTACGTGTGCAAAATGATAAACTATTTTTCAAAGGGCTTGTAATCGTAATCCACCAAGGTACCTCCTATTGTTTACCATGGAATATTATAATACCAAAAAGAAGAAGAAGAAGAAATACTGAGTATGTGCAACTTTAAATGTCTTACTTTGATGAAATCATATTAAGTTGAACCTTTATTTGAGACTTGAATACAGATTTCCATGGTGTGGTAACATGACAATGGACACCATGGCTTAAAATTTATGATATAAAATATTAGAATGAGGCTTGTTGGGGGCATAGTATACAATATTTATGTGTCCTATGTTTATTTGGTTGGCCAAGACCTTATGAATATTTGCCCATTGGTATTTTGTGGTATCATAAATGGCTTATGGCATTAGGCACACTTTTATATTTCAAAGATATAGCATTTAAGATGCGTAAGGCATTAAATATGGCTCTTAATGGTATGCTTGCCTTGAAGTCCTACATGTGGAATAGACGTTTGCAAGAGACATGCCATAATTTATCATTTTAGAATATCTTAACAACTAGGATATATTTTATCATTGTGGAAAAGCAAGTTGCATATTCGAAAAGGCTTTGTTTGCTTGCCGGATTTGGCCGATGGAGGATATACAAAGTTTTTATGTGTTGTACTTGGTGAAAGTTGGGCGCTTCTTCTAGTCTTGGCATATATTTCATGCATGTGGTGGCCTTGCTTTTGGGAACTTGCCCTAAACCTATTTTTGCTTTGACGAAAATCTTGAGTTGTTCTCTGTTACGAAAATGGAAGGCAAACAGCCGATTTGAGTTGTTCTCTGTTACGAAAATGGAAGGCAAACAGCCGATTTGGCTGCGGGATTGCCATAGCCATCTGCTAAAAGCCATTTCGGATCTCTACTGGTTGATAAGGTGATCCACATCTTGATAAACTATTGCCGTAAATGGAAGAAACAAGCCGATTTGATCTAATACAAGGTTTGGCTTGAATGAAAGCATTAGTGCTCTGTTCCTGATAATATAGAGCTAACAATATTCATGATAATCTATCTGTGGTAGGCTCAAAACAGGTAGCCGTTTTTTGCTCTGGTTTAGCAGACGTGATACACAGATTTATAGTGGAGCTTGGCGATACCACTGGAAAAGGGGAGCGAACACATTCAGGTTCCTTTTATTATTACATGTGATCGTCTGTTCAAAAGAAAAAGCAAACATGTGCTGCCTTATTTTAATGTTGTAGTGCTGTGTTAGATAATGCTATATAGCAGTACAGTATGCTCTTAGATGGTGGAGTTGCTCATCGATTTGCTTTAGGCTTGGGATTATAGCTGCTCTTCATACTTATGTTTTTGCATGTCTGCAGCTAGGTCTGCGTTGTGGAGTGCTTAGAAATGCTCCAGTTTGCTAAGGCTGTTAAATGCTGTAGATTAGAGTATATTGTTGTGCCTGGGCTTGCATTGTACCAGATGTACTTCTTAGTCTGATAATGATGCACAATGATGCACGCTGATCCAGTTTTGCTTGTGTAGAGGTCTACAAAGTAAGTCAGCACTATAATGGTTATATGACAGTTGTATGATGATCTGGTGCCACCTTGTTGAAAAGGAATAAGGCATAATATTCATGAATGTTATCTCAAATACACAGGTTAATCCTGACAGCCATCCAAAGGCAAGAAGCTTGCTATGTAATGAGACTTTGGAAGAGCTGATATATGTTGTCTTTCCGTAAACTCGATTGCTAGTAGGCTTTAAGCAGAATACCCTATTGGTATTGGCCACCAACTAGTTAATGAGTTTTGTCAGCTTGTATTAACCTACTGAAATCATGAGACTATATTGGGTTAATATAATTTAACAATGCTGAAAATAATAGGTGAAGGGCGATAAGCCAGAGTGTTCTATAGCTTACCTGACGCCCCTTGTGTAGTTACCATTATTATGCTAACTTATGCATTGTTTGGGTGCAGGTAACCAGAACTCTCTCTCCTGGAGTTATTTTCGGATGCTTGGTGTTACAATCAATGGACCATAAGAAGAACATGGTCTGATGCAATGCTTGTACCAATACTTGGTGAGATCTTTCCTCTTTAATTGGAAGTGCAATCAAGTGGTGACAAGTTAGACAAGTATATGAACAGTCTGGTTCTACTTAAATTGGTACAGACTACATAATATTGTATTTTGCACACAAATGGTTGGGTTTGTGAATTGGAAAATTCTAAATACTGAAAATTGAATAGATCTATATTGATCCAGCTCCGCTCTGAAATATATGAATGACGATAGCTTATGTAAAATCTTGAATATTACTGAATTACTCCTTTAGGGATCCAGATACGTACATGTTTCGAGTTGTATTTTCTAAAAAAACAAGATTTACCAAGCCTATGTCTACAGTTTAAAACTTGAATAAAACAATTATGATTAAATGAAAAAGTTACATGATATATTTGATATATTTAATACTGTGATATCTAAAGATGAAATCTATTACCTGTATTATATTCCTATTTATATTTTTTCTAAAACGTTAAAGGTTAAAATGGGAGTAGGAGTACCTGATGTGGCCTGGCTTCAAAACCCAGGGTAGGTATTGGGAAGATGAACGAAGTCTTTTAATTGTTCGTAAACTTTAATTGTACATAGTCTTTGTGAGAACATCATCGAAGAAGAAACTGTGACATCTATTTGATGGAGGTATCCATCAAACACATCATTTCTGAAACCATGTAATAATGCTGATTCTCTAAATCTATTTGGTGTTGGCATTACTAATGGGCGTTACGATGTATTACAGCAGAATGATAGTTGGATGATACAACTACTGATTTGGGATATTTGGCCAGCTAATTTGGGATATTTGCTGTGGGAGATGCTCCCAATGGGGCTATCCAGTCTGTATTATGCTTTAGTTCCAGCAAAGTGATACACGAATATTCTGAAGTTACAGAAGAGGTATTTGGCAAAAGCACTTCTTCCGTCTACCAGGTTAGATTGATTATTATTTGCCTTGCTTTATGTATAAGATATGATTTTTGGATCATCTCAACTAGTTGGGTTGCTGGCCCATAGTGCCATATAACCGTTGCATGTTAAGAAGTGGATGTTGGCCCAATGTGCCTTTTCCAAATGCTGCTCATATGTAAAAGTTGACCTGGCCTATTGTGCCACGGCCTGGAATTTTGATCCAAGGTACCTAATATTCTATGTGCCAACATTTTGTGTGAAAAATGGAATGAATTATCTATTTTCTTCGGTGTAAGGAAGTAGGACCCCTCTTTTTATGAGGGGGGTCTTACTTCCCTTATAAACAGAGGAGTCCTACATCCTGAGGGAGGGATGTGGGAGGAGAAGAAGAAGAAGAAGAAGAAGAAGAAGAAGAAGATATTCTCTTTTGATTCTTCAAATCATTGGAATTGATTCCTAAAAAAAATATATTGCACTAGAATTGAGTGTCCCTAAATGAGCTTAACTCCATGTTTTTGCATATGAATGCACTAATATTATACTCCCTAGGGTGAATATTTTGCCACTAAAGGTAAGGTGTGGCCTTAGGTCACACACATTTATGCCTTTATAAATTCATAAGGAATGGTCTTAATTTGAAGACCCAATAATATGACATTTCATATGCCCCATTGAAAGAAGTGGAAATGTTTGTGGCTTGAGGCAAATCAGTTTAATATGAGGGTTTGACCTCTTATGCATAGTACGTGTGCAAAATGATAAACTATTTTTCAAAGGGCTTGTAATCGTAATCCACCAAGGTACCTCCTATTGTTTACCATGGAATATTATAATACCAAAAAGAAGAAGAAGAAGAAATAATCGAGTATGTGCAACTTTAAATGTCTTACTTTGATGAAATCATATTAAGTTGAACCTTTATTTGAGACTTGAATACAGATTTCCATGGTGTGGTAACATGACAATGGACACCATGGCTTAAAATTTATGATATAAAATATTAGAATGAGGCTTGTTGGGGGCATAGTATACAATATTTATGTGTCCTATGTTTATTTGGTTGGCCAAGACCTTATGAATATTTGCCCATTGGTATTTTGTGGTATCATAAATGGCTTATGGCATTAGGCACACTTTTATATTTCAAAGATATAGCATTTAAGATGCGTAAGGCATTAAATATGGCTCTTAATGGTATGCTTGCCTTGAAGTCCTACATGTGGAATAGACGTTTGCAAGAGACATGCCATAATTTATCATTTTAGAATATCTTAACAACTAGGATATATTTTATCATTGTGGAAAAGCAAGTTGCATATTCGAAAAGGCTTTGTTTGCTTGCCGGATTTGGCTGATGGAGGATATACAAAGTTTTTATGTGTTGTACTTGGTGAAAGTTGGGCGCTTCTTCTAGTCTTGGCATATATTTCATGCATGTGGTGGCCTTGCTTTTGGGAACTTGCCCTAAACCTATTTTTGCTTTGACGAAAATCTTGAGTTGTTCTCTGTTACGAAAATGGAAGGCAAACAGCCGATTTGAGTTGTTCTCTGTTACGAAAATGGAAGGCAAACAGCCGATTTGGCTGCGGGATTGCCATAGCCATCTGCTAAAAGCCATTTCGGATCTCTACTGGTTGATAAGGTGATCCACATCTTGATAAACTATTGCCGTAAATGGAAGAAACAAGCCGATTTGATCTAATACAAGGTTTGGCTTGAATGAAAGCATTAGTGCTCTGTTCCTGATAATATAGAGCTAACAATATTCATGATAATCTATCTGTGGTAGGCTCAAAACAGGTAGCCGTTTTTTGCTCTGGTTTAGCAGACGTGATACACAGATTTATAGTGGAGCTTGGCGATACCACTGGAAAAGGGGAGCGAACACATTCAGGTTCCTTTTATTATTACATGTGATCGTCTGTTCAAAAGAAAAAGCAAACATGTGCTGCCTTATTTTAATGTTGTAGTGCTGTGTTAGATAATGCTATATAGCAGTACAGTATGCTCTTAGATGGTGGAGTTGCTCATCGATTTGCTTTAGGCTTGGGATTATAGCTGCTCTTCATACTTATGTTTTTGCATGTCTGCAGCTAGGTCTGCGTTGTGGAGTGCTTAGAAATGCTCCAGTTTGCTAAGGCTGTTAAATGCTGTAGATTAGAGTATATTGTTGTGCCTGGGCTTGCATTGTACCAGATGTACTTTTTAGTCTGATAATGATGCACAATGATGCACGCTGATCCAGTTTTGCTTGTGTAGAGGTCTACAAAGTAAGTCAGCACTATAATGGTTATATGACAGTTGTATGATGATCTGGTGCCACCTTGTTGAAAAGGAATAAGGCATAATATTCATGAATGTTATCTCAAATACACAGGTTAATCCTGACAGCCATCCAAAGGCAAGAAGCTTGCTATGTAATGAGACTTTGGAAGAGCTGATATATGTTGTCTTTCCGTAACTCTGATTGCTAGTAGGCTTTAAGCAGAATACCCTATTGGTATTGGCCACCAACTAGTTAATGAGTTTTGTCAGCTTGTATTAACCTACTGAAATCATGAGACTATATTGGGTTAATATAATTTAACAATGCTGAAAATAATAGGTGAAGGGCGATAAGCCAGAGTGTTCTATAGCTTACCTGACGCCCCTTGTGTAGTTACCATTATTATGCTAACTTATGCATTGTTTGGGTGCAGGTAACCAGAACTCTCTCTCCTGGAGTTATTTTCGGATGCTTGGTGTTACAATCAATGGACCATAAGAAGAACATGGTCTGATGCAATGCTTGTACCAATACTTGGTGAGATCTTTCCTCTTTAATTGGAAGTGCAATCAAGTGGTGACAAGTTAGACAAGTATATGAACAGTCTGGTTCTACTTAAATTGGTACAGACTACATAATATTGTATTTTGCACACAAATGGTTGGGTTTGTGAATTGGAAAATTCTAAATACTGAAAATTGAATAGATCTATATTGATCCAAAACCGCCTCGAATATATGAATGACGATAGCTTATGTAAAATCTTGAATATTACTGAATTACTCCTTTAGGGATCCAGATACGTACATGTTTCGAGTTGTATTTTCTAAAAAAACAAGATTTACCAAGCCTATGTCTACAGTTTAAAACTTGAATAAAACAATTATGATTAAATGAAAAAGTTACATGATATATTTGATATATTTAATACTTTGATATCTAAAGATGAAATCTATTACCTGTATTATATTCCTATTTATATTTTTTCTAAAACGTTAAAGGTTAAAATGGGAGTAGAGTACCTGATGTGGCCTGGCTTCAAAACCCAGGGTAGGTATTGGGAAATATGTGCTCACTTTGAACGAAGTCTTTTAATTGTTCGTAAACTTTAATTGTACATAGTCTTTGTGAGAACATCATCGAAGAAGAAGAAGAAGAAGAAGAAGAAGAAGAAGAAGAAGAAGAAGAAGAAGAAGAAGAAGAAGAAGAAGAAGAAGAAGAAGAAGAAGAAGAAGAAGAAGAAGAAGAAGAAGAAGAAGAAGAAGAAGAAGAAGAAGAAGAAAAATTTGGTAAGTCTGAGAAATATAGAAATTTAGACATTTGTGAAAAACACATTATAGATTGAGAAAGTGGTTAAGTTGAAAAGGGAAGAAGGTGAGAACAAACATGCAACCTTGGAAAAGGTTGGAAGTTTGAAAAAATGCTAAATCTATGAATGTATTATATGCTAATTTTTTAAAGTTAATGGATTTATGGTATTTTATATGGACAACCTTGTGTGATAGGAAAGAAAATGAAGAAAAAGCTCCAAAGTATACTTTTCAATATATTTTTGGTGGGCCAAAGCTAAATGATTATAGGCCAAATGGATATGTATAGCAACATATGCCTTTTGACAAAAAGGTACGTTTCTTTGGTCTTGCATTTATTGATGTGTAAGGCATTAAATGGCATGCCATATGCAATAAGTATCTTGGCTTTTGGAATCGTGATAGTAATTAATTCTGTCCAACTACTTATGTTCAATTTCCTTATTTGGTTACGAATGGGTCCATAGAAGCCAAAAATATGGAAAAAGTAGCGATTAACAAAGGGAATAAGCCTTTGTCTCATATGGCATGAGCATGGCTTTAACTGAGCCGTTTGTGTGGAGGTACTAGATATAAATTGGATTGTCCAAAGTTTGGGCCAGATTTTGGCTTTAATATATTGTACCAAATATTATGTTGGGCTACGAAATGGCTTTTTGCGCCAAAACGCCTATCTGGCCGCCTGCATGATGCATCTGCGCTCAGACAGACTAGGGTCTTCACAGGCTGGAATACTCTAAAGCATTGGATGCGGCTAGGGTTGGATATGCACCAACCAAAATCTGGTTCTGCAAGAAGATATGCCGGGAAGATTTTGCAGAGATAAGCTGGGATGATTTTTGACAGATTATGTGGAAGCTTTTTGATGCGAACCATCCATATTTTTACTCCTTGATGCATATAATCAAGTAGCTGCAACTGTAATTCGTCTTCAAGATTTTGCAATACCAAAAGGCAGTATCCATGAAAATACAGTGGCAAAAACAAGTCTATAGTGGGCCGTGGTCCGGCTATGTAGGATGCAAACATTTGGAGCAAAATGGCGTTGATATCTGGAGCGAAACACACTCAGGTTTGCTTAGACAGTTCTATGCTTTAAAAATGTCGGAATGCTAGTTTATCACTTCAATCTTTTCTATCGAAAAAAAGGGGTGAAAACTATGAACAGATTTTACATATGTTTATTTAGTTCCATAAAGCAATAGTGTTCTAATCATGTTGCTAAGTAATTAACAGAATATGGATCATTTAATATGAGCTTCATTGATATAAGCTGGTATGCCTGCATTGCAGTGCTTTGCAAGTGTTACTACATGCTAGTGCAAATGCGATGCTAGTTGGCATGTTCTCCTGTTTGATGTGGCATGATGTACAAATTTTAAATCATATGCTAACAGGGATACATAGGTGGGCAAGCATCCTGCTTGATGATATATGCTGATATAGTAGGTGATATGCTAAGCTAGGTTGTTGTTCTGCTTGGTTTAGCAGGATTATGTAGATAATGGTCGCGGTTGCTCTTCCATAACTGCTTTGTGCAAAGCATGGTATTTGTTCAAATACCGTCTTAGAGGTGTTATGTGGCCTTTAGTAATTTCTGCAGGTCTAGTGGTAGCTAAGTTGTTGTGTTGCCTTGCATCAATTATTTAAGACAATTTAATGGCTTGATATGGGTTGAGCTGTGAATTTAGATATGAGCCTGGTACATGGTACAGCTGAAAGTGTAAGCCCTTATAAAGGCTGAAGTAATATGTTTACATCTATGTAGACAAGTTAAACTATCTGGAGTATGTTTCCTGTCCATAGTTGCATACAAGACCACATAAAGGTACATCTTGATAATAGTGTTTGCTGGGGTAAGCAGCATGTTCAAGCTGACCATAATATTCACAAGATTAAAGTGTGGATCCAAGCAGTGATCTGCTCTTAGTATGTTTTGGATAAATTATCTGATTGTAAAGGGTGAAGGGCGATAAGCCATGATGTTTTACAGCTTACCTGACGCCCCTTGTCTTGTTACCATGTGTATGCTAACATTGGCATTGTTTGGGTGCAGGTAACCAAAACATCATCTCCCTGATTTACGTTCAGTGGTTAGAGTTACATGGATTGGATACATGAAGACCAAAGAGCTTCTAAAGTGGATCACAGAATGTGGTGAGATCTAATCCAATATAAATTCAATATTGAACAATGATTATATATGGAAAGCTTGTATAATGACTGATTTTTTGTAGATTCTTGAGAAATGGAAGATTATTGTTATTACCATTTAGATTTCATGGCTATAAGGTCACGTTTAATCAATCAATGGAAGAATATCATTGCTGGATATGGATACGTTGACATGAATTGTATGATTGAATATTTTATCTTTGGAAAGGCAATATTAATTGAATATACTTGAAACGACTATAGGCAGTAAGATATTATGATTCAATGTTATTATGGAGATAAATTTGAAATGAATACACGATGTAAGAAAGCTATAATTTGATGTTACTATGAAAATATACTTGAAATGACTACATGGATTAATATTATGATTCAATGTTACTTTGGATGGAAAAACAAGTTCGATGCTTTAAGTAATGCTTTAATTGAATATGAGAATATACGTTTACAATGTCTAATGGTTTGGAGAGTGCCTGATGTGGCCTGGCTTAAAACCCAGGGTGGATATTTAGTACACGTTTGCATCCTGAATGGAGCTGTTTTTTTTGTTATTGTACATTAAATAGTGTAAATCTGGATGTAAATCTGAATAAGAAGAAATTGTGACTTCCACTTGCCGGAGTTATTCGGCAAACACATCTCTTCTGCAAACCATGAATGAATTTATCTGTTAGTCTAAAATTTGGTGACTAATGGGTTGGCTGATTCTTTCAGATCTAAAATATCATGTTGGAGCATCTGGCTAATATGGAGATGTGAGGTACTCCATTAGGTGATGTCCAATAAAACTCATGCTTGATAGGTAAAAGGGGTATGGGTACTCATGGCCCACTACTGGTGTTTGTGGTCCATAGTACCATAAAACCTTTACAGGTTAAGAATTGAATTTTGGCCCATTGTGCCTTATTCAAACAAAAACTACTCAAATGGAAATTTTACCTTGGCCCATTGTGCCATAAACCTTTATGGTTAAGAATTGGATAGTGGCCCATTGTGCCTTATTCAAATACACCTATATTTGACCTGCCAATAGCTTCAGGTTATGAATAGAATGGCATTTCTATTTTCTTCTGGTGTAAGGAAGTAGGACCCCTCTTTTTATGGGGGGGGTCCTACTTCCCTTATAAACAGAGGTGTCCTACATCCTGAGGGAGGGATGTGGGAGAAGAAGAAGAAGAAGAAGAAGAAGAAGAAGAAGAAGAAGAAGAGAAGAAGAAAAATTTGGTAAGTCTGAGAAATATAGAAATTTAGACATTTGTGAAAAACACATTATAGATTGAGAAAGTGGTTAAGTTGAAAAGGGAAGAAGGTGAGAACAAACATGCAACCTTGGAAAAGGTTGGAAGTTTGAAAAAATGCTAAATCTATGAATGTATTATATGCTAATTTTTTAAAGTTAATGGATTTATGGTATTTTATATGGACAACCTTGTGTGATAGGAAAGAAAATGAAGAAAAAGCTCCAAAGTATACTTTTCAATATATTTTTGGTGGGCCAAAGCTAAATGATTATAGGCCAAATGGATATGTATAGCAACATATGCCTTTTGACAAAAAGGTACGTTTCTTTGGTCTTGCATTTATTGATGTGTAAGGCATTAAATGGCATGCCATATGCAATAAGTATCTTGGCTTTTGGAATCGTGATAGTAATTAATTCTGTCCAACTACTTATGTTCAATTTCCTTATTTGGTTACGAATGGGTCCATAGAAGCCAAAAATATGGAAAAAGTAGCGATTAACAAAGGGAATAAGCCTTTGTCTCATATGGCATGAGCATGGCTTTAACTGAGCCGTTTGTGTGGAGGTACTAGATATAAATTGGATTGTCCAAAGTTTGGGCCAGATTTTGGCTTTAATATATTGTACCAAATATTATGTTGGGCTACGAAATGGCTTTTTGCGCCAAAACGCCTATCTGGCCGCCTGCATGATGCATCTGCGCTCAGACAGACTAGGGTCTTCACAGGCTGGAATACTCTAAAGCATTGGATGCGGCTAGGGTTGGATATGCACCAACCAAAATCTGGTTCTGCAAGAAGATATGCCGGGAAGATTTTGCAGAGATAAGCTGGGATGATTTTTGACAGATTATGTGGAAGCTTTTTGATGCGAACCATCCATATTTTTACTCCTTGATGCATATAATCAAGTAGCTGCAACTGTAATTGCCTTCAAGATTTTGCAATACCAAAAGGCAGTATCCATGAAAATACAGTGGCAAAAACAAGTCTATAGTGGGCCGTGGTCCGGCTATGTAGGATGCAAATATTTGGAGCAAAATGGCGTTGATATCTGGAGCGAAACACGCTCAGGTTTGCTTAGACAGTTCTATGCTTTAAAAATGTCGGAATGCTAGTTTATCACTTCAATCTTTTCTATCGAAAAAAAGGGGTGAAAACTATGAACAGATTTTACATATGTTTATTTAGTTCCATAAAGCAATAGTGTTCTAATCATGTTGCTAAGTAATTAACAGAATATGGATCATTTAATATGAGCTTCATTGATATAAGCTGGTATGCCTGCATTGCAGTGCTTTGCAAGTGTTACTACATGCTAGTGCAAATGCGATGCTAGTTGGCATGTTCTCCTGTTTGATGTGGCATGATGTACAAATTTTAAATCATATGCTAACAGGGATACATAGGTGGGCAAGCATCCTGCTTGATGATATATGCTGATATAGTAGGTGATATGCTAAGCTAGGTTGTTGTTCCGCTTGGTTTAGCAGGATTATGTAGATAATGGGTGCGGTTGCTCTTCCATAACTGCTTTGTGCAAGGCATGGTATTTGTTCAAATACCGTCTTAGAGGTGTTATGTGGCCTTTAGTAATTTCTGCAGGTCTAGTGGTAGCTAAGTTGCTGTGCTGCCTTGCATCAATTATTGAAGACAATTTAATGGCTCGATATGGGTTGAGCTATGAATTTAGATATGAGCCTGGTACTTGGTACAGCTGAAAGTGTAAGCCCTTATAAAGGCTGAAGTAATATGTTTACATCTATGTAAACAAGATAAACTATCTGGAGTATGCTTCCTGTCCATAGTTGCATACAAGACTACATAAAGGTACATCTTGATAATAGCAATTGCTGGGGTAAGCAGCATGTTCAAGCTGACCATAATATTCACAAGATTAAAGGGTGGATCCAAGCAGTGATCTGCTCTTAGTATGTTTTGGATAAATTATCTGAATGTAAAGGGTGAAGGGCGATAAGCCATGATGTTTTACAGCTTACCTGACGCCCCTTGTCTTGTTACCATGTGTATGCTAACATTGGCATTGTTTGGGTGCAGGTAACCAAAACATCTTCTCCCTGATTTACGTTCAGTGGTTAGAGTTACATGGATTGGATACATGAAGACCAAAGAGCTTCTAAAGTGGATCACAGAATGTGGTGAGATCTAATCCAATATAAATTCAATATTGAACAATGATTATATATGGAAAGCTTGTATAATGACTGATTTTTTGTAGATTCTTGAGAAATGGAAGATTATTGTTATTACCATTTAGATTTCATGGCTATAAGGTCACGTTTAATCAATCAATGGAAGAATATCATTGCTGGATATGGATACGTTGACATGAATTGTATGATTGAATATTTTATCTTTGGAAAGGCAATATTAATTGAATATACTTGAAACGACTATAGGCAGTAAGATATTATGATTCAATGTTATTATGGAGATAAATTTGAAATGAATACACGATGTAAGAAAGCTATAATTTGATGTTACTATGAAAATATACTTGAAATGACTACATGGATTAATATTATGATTCAATGTTACTTTGGATGGAAAAACAAGTTCGATGCTTTAAGTAATGCTTTAATTGAATATGAGAATATACGTTTACAATGTCTAATGGTTTGGAGAGTGCCTGATGTGGCCTGGCTTAAAACCCAGGGTGGATATTTGGTACACGTTTGCATCCTGAATGGAGCTGTTTTTTTGTTATTGTACATTAAATAGTGTAAATCTGGATGTAAATCTGAATAAGAAGAAGAAGAAGAAGAAGAAGAAGAAGAAGAAGAAGAAGAAGAAGAAGAAGAAGAAGAAGAAGAAGAAGAAGAAGAAGAAGAAGAAGAAGAAGAAGAAGAAGAAGAAGAAGAAGAAGAAGAAGAAGAAGAAGAAGAAGAAGAAGAAGAAGAAGAAGAAGAAGAAGAAGGGAATATTCTCTCTAGTTTTTTTCTTCTTTAATTTATAGCCTTTATTTGAGCATTAATGGACCACAAAATCTTCGTATTGCAAGAGGAAGAGAAAGGAGAAATCCTTCTATAATTTTATAATGGCCTGTGGTGAATATGATGATCTTTGAACTCTAGAACTGTATGTCTACATGAACAGATGGTCATTATTGATATCCAAAGATATACTCTGAGGGTTGTGATGGCATTTGATGTTACAAAAGAAATTCTGCTCAAGTGTAATATATTGCATAATAACTTAGATTACAAATATCATTCTTTAAGTTTCTTATGGCCTAGGTGATGAATTCAATGATCTCGGAATTTTTGAATTTAGGACGAGTCAAGATTTATTCTTATAAAGTGCTTGGGGTGCATTGTACGCAAAATGTAGGGCCTAATGCTGGACCTATAAAAGAAAAAGAAATAATTATGCACTTTGCATGTTTGGCATTGTGGCAACAAAATATACGTGGATGTAATGTGCATTTGACTAGGGTGATAAAAAATGAAAATAATATGATTAAATTGTCAAGGATATGCAACTGGGAAGTTGTATGTTCTTGTACTGGTGGGATATGATAGAATATTATGCCATATTTTCTAGTAGTTCTAGTGTAATGGAAATATACATGCAATTTTATATGAGAACGTCAAAAAAATAAAAGGCAAAAGAAAAAGTTGGCTTTATTGGGCTAAAGAAAAAAATCGGTTTAGGTTTTTTTGTAGATGGAGCCGATGGCTTTAGAGCCAAAAGGCCATCGCATCAATCCAGTAAGCTTGGATATGGAACACATGGTTCGGATTTGCAGTGAGCAGCATGATAGATGTAGGGCCTGCTTGATTTCGGCATGAATCTGGCATGAACAGATGGTGCCGACCTGTGCTTGGCTTAACAGCATTTTCTTAGAGGATTCAATATTGCAGATCTTTGCTGGATCTAAGTCTTATAGATTTCAGTTTCGGGTGATGAAGCGTGGCTGAATGCCAACCGATGTGTATCCCAGAGATGCCTTATACGGTAGATATGCTGGGTGCAGCAGGAAAGCCGGACCACCTGCATATATTATTCTGATGGCCGAGTTGCTCCAAAAGATCTTATGATCATATGCTTAAGGTAGGCAATGACCCATCTGTCTATTCATTTCAGGATATTTGTATCTTATGATGATGGCTTTGTGTGTACAAGATGTGCTTTTGAAGCAAATTTAGCTGTATGATATATGCTGAAACCTAAGGCCAGTTAGTGTTTTATCATAAACTCTTGTTCAGGTTTGAACTTCTATTTTGATCCAAAACTTTGATTCTGATCTGGAATAGGACATGCGAAAATAGGCTGCTAATATGCTATGATGGAAGCTTATCTTCATTGCATTACCATTTGCCAATGTTCCAATCAATTTGTGGCTCTTGATTATCTGCGGCAATACATGATTCAATTCTACATAACGATGGCAATGACTTGCTGCATTTAACTAGCAACATTGGGTTGAATTTGCAGAGTTTTGATGCAAGAAATGGTTACTTGTTGCCAACAAATGATGGCTGGATGGATAGCATTACACAAACGAATTGAAATCGATTCTATGTTAATGGTTATGCCAGATGACAAGGGCGACTACAATCAGGTTTTTCATTGTGAAAATTATGATGTATTCTGTCATGGTACATGTTACATAATGAAAATGGTGTATTTTCGTCTTGAAGGCTTGTAGTTCTCGCTTTCGAACTTTTGCAAAAAAACAGGTTGAAAGTGTTTGTAGATAGTGCAAATATGCTTTGTGCATTACAAGCATGCTTTTGAACTATGGCTATTTGTCTCATTTAAACATACTTAGACCAGGAATTTGGAAAATGTCTGCCTAGCAATACTTTTAGGCATTTGATTTAGCTTTCCGATGCATGATGTTTCAATGCAAACAGATATATGGTCTATTAGATATGGTCATTTCCCTACTCTGATGTTAATTCAGAACAAAGAAACTATTTCTCATGTTTAGACAAAGTTAGACTACGATTTTGAAAAAGGATCGCCTAGCACTAATTTTAGGCATTTGATTAAGCTCTATAATGCCTGGGGTTTCAAGGCAAACAGAGATACGGTCTAATAGATATGGTCATTTTTACAATATGTTGTAAATGATCAAGCTTCAAATACTCTAGAGATATATTTGGAAAGTTAAAATTCTAAGAATATATTTGGGAAATTAAAGTTCTATGGATATATTTGGTTTTGCAAACACTAGTTATGGATTTACGCATGATTTAAATTGTTCCTCTATTCTATTCTAAAGCTGAAATAATATGTTTGAGATCATAGTGACCAGCTAGGCATGGGACTAAAAATTAGTTCTCGTCTGATGGTTATGATTGAGATCAATTAGAAATTTTATATTGCTAAATGGTTTAAGATTCCAGTTTCCTTTCTTGTTAAATGTCACCTCAGGGCAAAAGGATACAATTGGTGATCAGTGATAAACTGAGAGACCCAATGTACCTTTTGGCCCTTGCACATTTACCGTTTTCACGCTAATTGTGTATTGATTGGCTGCAGGTACGGGTTCTCTCCTCCAATTGTCTCTATTTTGCTGTTAGAGTTGGCGTTAGTGTCCAATTGTTAGAGTCTCCAATTGCCATAGTGTCTCATAGCTTACCTGACGCCCCGTGTCTTGTTACCATGATTTGCTAACATTGGCATTGTTTGGGTGCGGTAACCCAGACTCTATCTCCCCGTTCTTTCAAAGTTATATAGTTGCAGCATGAAGGCAACTACAATGGAAGATATAATTGAGAAAATATGCTCAATAAATTCAGATCCACGACTCAAGATGGTGAGATCTACTTAAGTTTTGATGGGTCTAAAGAACATGGTCAACAAAAGACATGATAACACTGCTATCATTGTTGGAAGAAGACTAGTTTGACTGAGATTCATTCATGAAATAATGCAAACGGATCAATACTTTAGTAATCAGCAATAATCTGAAATTTGTAGAGTGTTTACTGTGAAAGTTTATATATTTAGAATTCTGATGTACTATAATCTGAAAAACAATATGCTGAAATTTTAATGATATTACATGAGATAATGATATAAGATGCATTTATTTGGAAATTATATGGCCACATGCTTAACTTGCTTAACTTGTAAGACTCGTATTTTTTTGAAATTCTGAAAACTGTGTGTTAAAATGATGTTCTGATTTTATGCATCATACTTAAAGGCAAATGCTATACTAACTTTATAATTCTGCTAGACATATTCATATCTCCAACCATGTAAAGGTTACCTTTCAGCTGTGGCTTGGGTTTTACCCTTGATGGATATTAATGGGAAAAATTTACATCTTGAATGAAGCTATAAGTTTGTATTTATGCATTTGTAGTGTAAGTCTAGATGTAAATGTGAAGAAGAAGAAGAAGAAGAAGAAGAAGAAGAAGAAGAAGAAGAAGAAGAAGAAGAAGAAAAAGAAGAATAAGAAGAAGAATAATAAAAAGAATAAGAAGAAGAAGAAGAAGAAGAAGAAGAAGAAGAAGAAGAAGAAGAAGGGAATATTCTCTCTAGTTTTTTTCTTCTTTAATTTATAGCCTTTATTTGAGCATTAATGGACCACAAAATCTTCGTATTGCAAGAGGAAGAGAAAGGAGAAATCCTTCTATAATTTTATAATGGCCTGTGGTGAATATGATGATCTTTGAACTCTAGAACTGTATGTCTACATGAACAGATGGTCATTATTGATATCCAAAGATATACTCTGAGGGTTGTGATGGCATTTGATGTTACAAAAAGAAATTACGCTCAAGTGTAATATATTGCATAATAACTTAGATTACAAATATCATTCTTTAAGTTTCTTATGGCCTAGGTGATGAATTCAATGATCTCGGAATTTTTGAATTTAGGACGAGTCAAGATTTATTCTTATAAAGTGCTTGGGGTGCATTGTACGCAAAATGTAGGGCCTAATGCTGGACCTATAAAAGAAAAAGAAATAATTATGCACTTTGCATGTTTGGCATTGTGGCAACAAAATATACGTGGATGTAATGTGCATTTGACTAGGGTGATAAAAAATGAAAATAATATGATTAAATTGTCAAGGATATGCAACTGGGAAGTTGTATGTTCTTGTACTGGTGGGATATGATAGAATATTATGCCATATTTTCTAGTAGTTCTAGTGTAATGGAAATATACATGCAATTTTATATGAGAACGTCAAAAAAATAAAAGGCAAAAGAAAAAGTTGGCTTTATTGGGCTAAAGAAAAAATCAGAAGTTTAGGTTTTTGTAGATGGAGCCGATGGCTTTAGAGCCAAAAGGCCATCGCATCAATCCAGTAAGCTTGGATATGGAACACATGGTTCGGATTTGCAGTGAGCAGCATGATAGATGTAGGGCTCGCTTGATTTCGGCATGAATCGCATGAACGGATGGTGCCGACACGTTTGGCTTAAACAAAGATTTTCTTAGAGGATTCAATATTGCAGATCTTTGCTGGATCTAAGTCTTATAGATTTCAGTTTCGGGTGATGAAGCGTGGCTGAATGCCAACCGATGTGTATCCCAGAGATGCCTTATACGGTAGATATCTTTGGGTGCAAAGCAGAAAGCCTTAACCACCGCGGTATATTATTATTCGATGGCCGAAGTTGCTCCAAAGATCTTATGATCATATGCTTAAGGTAGGCAATGACCCATCTGCCTATTCATTTCGGGATATTTGTATCTTATGATGATGGCTTTGTGTGTACAAGATGTGCTTTTGAAGCAAATTTAGTCAGTATGATATATCTTTGAAACCTAAGGCCGCTTAGTGTTTTATCATAAACTCTTGTTCGAGTTTGAACTTCTATTTTGATCCAAAACTTTGATTCTGATCCGAATAGGACATGCGAAAATAGGTTGCTAATATGCTATGATGGAAGCTTATCTTCATTGCATTACCATTTGCCAATGTTCCAATCAATTTGTGGCTCTTGATTATCTGCGGCAATACATGATTCAATTCTACATAACGATGGCAATGACTTGTCGCATTTAACTAGCAACATTGGGTTGAATTTGCGTAGTTTTGATGCAAGAAATGGTTACTTGTTGCCAACAAATGATGGCTGGATGGATAGCATTACACAAACGAATTGAAATCGATTCTATGTTAATGGTTATGCCGATGACAAGGGCGACTACAATCGGGTTTTTCATTGTGAAAATTATGATGTATTCTCGTCATGGTACATGTTACATAATGAAAATGGTGTATTTTTAGTCTTGAAGGCTTGTAGTTCTCCGCCCTAACTTTTGCAAAAAACAAAGTTGAAAGTGTTTGTAGATAGTGCAAATATGCTTTGTGCATTACAAGCATGCTTTTGAACTATGGCTATTTGTCTCATTTAAACATACTTAGACCAGGAATTTGGAAAATGTCTGCCTAGCAATACTTTTAGGCATTTGATTTAGCTTTCCGATGCATGATGTTTCAATGCAAACAGATATATGGTCTATTAGATATGGTCATTTCCCTACTCTGATGTTAATTCAGAACAAAGAAACTATTTCTCATGTTTAGACAAAGTTAGACTACGATTTTGAAAAAGGATCGCCTAGCACTAATTTTAGGCATTTGATTAAGCTCTATAATGCCTGGGGTTT
Organism: Isoetes taiwanensis; assembly: GCA_021234155.1. NCBI lineage: Eukaryota > Viridiplantae > Streptophyta > Lycopodiopsida > Isoetales > Isoetaceae > Isoetes > Isoetes taiwanensis. Next base: position 2,717,314 of record JAJEKV010000089.1, on the reverse strand, counting down.
CAAGGCAAACAGAGATACGGTCTAATAGATATGGTCATTTTTACAATATGTTGTAAATGACTGTTTCTGAAATACTCTAGAGATATATTTGGAAAGTTAAAATTCTAAGAATATATTTGGGAAATTAAAGTTCTATGGATATATTTGGTTTTGCAAACACTAGTTATGGATTTACGCATGATTTAAATTGTTCCTCTATTCTATTCTAAAGCTGAAATAATATGTTTGAGATCATAGTGACCAGCTAGGCATGGGACTAAAAATTAGTTCTCGTCTGATGGTTATGATTGAGATCAATTAGAAATTTTATATTGCTAAATGGTTTAAGATTCCAGTTTCCTTTCTTGTTAAATGTCACCTCAGGGCAAAAGGATACAATTGGTGATCAGTGATAAACTGAGAGACCCAATGTACCTTTTGGCCCTTGCACATTTACCGTTTTCACGCTAATTGTGTATTGATTGGCTGCAGGTACGGGTTCTCTCCTCCAATTGTCTCTATTTTGCTGTTAGAGTTGGCGTTAGTGTCCAATTGTTAGAGTCTCCAATTGCCATAGTGTCTCATAGCTTACCTGACGCCCCGTGTCTTGTTACCATGATTTGCTAACATTGGCATTGTTTGGGTGCAGGTAACCGAGACTCTATCTCCTGTTCTTTCAAAGTTATATAGTTGCAGCATGAAGGCAACTACAATGGAAGATATAATTGAGAAAATATGCTCAATAAATTCAGATCCACGACTCAAGATGGTGAGATCTACTTAAGTTTTGATGGGTCTAAAGAACATGGTCAACAAAAGACATGATAACACTGCTATCATTGTTGGAAGAAGACTAGTTTGACTGAGATTCATTCATGAAATAATGCAAACGGATCAATACTTTAGTAATCAGCAATAATCTGAAATTTGTAGAGTGTTTACTGTGAAAGTTTATATATTTAGAATTCTGATGTACTATAATCTGAAAAACAATATGCTGAAATTTTAATGATATTACATGAGATAATGATATAAGATGCATTTATTTGGAAATTATATGGCCACATGCTTAACTTGCTTAACTTGTAAGACTCGTATTTTTTTGAAATTCTGAAAACTGTGTGTTAAAATGATGTTCTGATTTTATGCATCATACTTAAAGGCAAATGCTATACTAACTTTATAATTCTGCTAGACATATTCATATCTCCAACCATGTAAAGGTTACCTTTCAGCTGTGGCTTGGGTTTTACCCTTGATGGATATTAATGGGAAAAATTTACATCTTGAATGAAGCTATAAGTTTGTATTTATGCATTTGTAGTGTAAGTCTAGATGTAAATGTGAAGAAGAAGAAGAAGAAGAAGAAGAAGAAGAAGAAGAAGAAGAAGAAGAAGAAGAAGAAGAAGAAGAAGAAGAAGAAGAAGAAGAAGAAGAAGAAGAAGAAGAAGAAGAAGAAGAAGAAGAAGAAGAAGAAGAAGAAGAAGAAGAAGAAGAAGAAGAAGAAGAAGAAATAAAATGAGGGGTCGTTGCAATGGTATGATCCTATTTTCTCACTCTATGAACTATTTTTTCTCCTTCTGGTTTAATTGCTTTGTACAACACTAGTGTGGTCTAACCATAGTGTAATGCGTGTTTGGGAGGCCAAAAGGGGTTTGCCCACTCTAAAACAAGTTATTGCAGTGTTGAGGTAATCATGGTCTTAAGGGCTATATTTTCCCTTGATACTGAAATTATATGAACCTACATGGCTTTAGCATGGTTTTTAATGACATTGGAGCATAAGACCATAGGATATTGTAATTTATTACTACTACTATTATTCCAGTTTTGATCTTCAAAATATTATTATTATGGCAGTACCGGGTGCATAGGTTTAACCTTGTGCTTCGGTTTACAAATGTTTTATTATGTTTTATGGTGTAGCATAAGGCTAAAAGGAATAGGGTTATGACTACAATGATTTCTTTATGATATTATTATTAATATTGATGCTGGGTATTTCTAAGATTAACCTAAATCTCCATGATACTACATTTAATATTTTCGAAAGGATCGCTATGCAATTTTTCTGGTGGTCGCCAATAGTAAATATGCCGCTTCTCTTTAATGAAGCGTAATGGCGCCAGAAGACTTTACCTTTTAACTAATAGGTATGGCGCCTATGGTAGCAGCATGGCGCCTCTGGTTTGCATGGCGCCTCTGGTAGCAGCATTTTGTACTTTGATCTTCATCTGTTTTGGTGGCATGCCGAGGGGTGTTTATGAGCGTAATCCTGGCAAGAAGGCTAAGGCCTCTGGCAGTAACAAGTTTTCTTCCAAAAAGTTTGACAAGGGAGGCTTCACAAAAAAAAAATCCAAATTTCGGTGGATCTGCTCAAGCTTCGGTGGTTCTGGCCCTCCTATTCAAAAAGTGTAGCAATTTTCCTTGTGATTTGAGGTTCGTCTCATTGGCAAGTATCGTGCTGTGCTGCAAAAATATATTTAAAAATGGTTGTGCAAATACTATGCTTAAATGCAAGAATCTGGGACGAGCTGTAAGATACTCCATTTTGGTTTCTTTTTCGCTATTCTGCAGGTCCTGAAACATGATTTATACCTTGTACAGATAGGATGCTCTTGTATTTACTCTATTGGCAGATCTGAATTCTTTATGATTATGCCTGGGGGATGAATGTTCCACATTTAAAACCCTTTGAATGATAGTGTAGGAATATCTTACACAGGCTGCTGTAGATGTATGGTATATGTATTCCTGAGTTTGTCAGCAGGGTAAGACTAGCCTGCTATGGTTTATTAACCTCCACAGGGTTTAGTGCACTTGTTTCTTATAACCAATGTGTTTTTATTGGCTTGATTGCATATGCACCTATGTAGCGCTTAATGATGGAATGCGCTATTGGCCACAAAAAACTTGGTTAATGGCCGATCCGCATAATGTTGCTGCTGTAACTTGTTAAGTTGCTAGTTTGCATTGATGGTAAATATTATCTGAAAATATGCCCATGGATTGCCCATGCTCCATGCTTTATAATCTGAAACCTTTCAGCATGATCTAATCCGTGCTTATTAGATGCTTGCATGGATTATATTTGGTTTAATTATGCTGAAAATAATAGGTGAAGGGCGATAAGCCAGAGAATTCTATTGCTTACCTGACGCCCCTTTCCGTATTACTATTATCATGCTAATATTGGTCTGTTTGGGTGCAGGTAACCGGAATTCTCTCTCCTGGATTTATTTTCGGCTGTTATGTTCTACAAATTGATGGACCAGCGGAAGCTCTTGGTCTGATTGGTACATTATTCTCCAATGGGTGAGATCTTACCTTATTATAGGGCCTGCTCCGTGGTACAGTGTTATGAGACATTAGGGCTATGTATTTCATGCCTTTGTTTTGTTTAAGCAAATATTTTGCATCATAAGCTGTCTTATGACTTAATGATAAGCTGATATAAAAATGAATCTGAAATTACTGAGATTGTTTGCAAACAGAAATATTTGAATAAAAGTTATTGCCATTTTTACTTGTGTATCTCCCAAAATATAAATGTTGTTCATGTCTGATGCAAAACATATAATTGATATAGTGAAGCTTGTATGGTAAAACTACTATGTATAACAAGTATAAACGGATATATTCATTACGTTTTTCATCTTAAACTTATAGAAAGTATAGTGGCATGACTTTACAAAATAATAAAAAATCTGTTCATGGAAAATGGGATTAGGAGTTCCTGGTGTGGCCTGGTCTAAAACCCAGGGTAGATATATGGTATACATGTACTTACTATGAACGAGGTTTGTATTTGTTTTCATAAACTGTACATAACTGTAGTCTTAGTAAGAACATAATCGAAGAAGAAATTGTGACTTCTACTTGTTGAAGGTATTCAGCAAATGCACCATATCTGAAACCATTAAAGGAGTTGGATCACTTATGTCTGTCTTGCTTGGGGTAACTTACACCTGGTAATGTCTGATGTATAATCCTGATGTATAATCCTGACGGATTTTGGAAGATGTTTAGTTGCTTGGTATGTAACTTCTAGAGATGCACTGATCATTGTTTGCATATGGCAGCCTAAAGGTGTGTGGATTCAACCTCTGGCTGGGCTGGGATACGGAGCTGTAGGGAGAGCTCCGAACAAAGCTATTCAATCCTTGCCAAGTATGATTACCAACAATGAGATTCACCAAGTTTTGCTGGGAGTAAACAGGAGTCCACCCCCTGAAGCCTTTTTCCCGATAATTCATCTTGGCTTCAGCACTTAGTTGAACTTATTCCTGCAGATGGATCGATTGGGTGAGATTTAGGAAGACGGCTGACCCCTGAAATACAGAAATAGCATTGTGGATCACCCCTTTATGCTAGAGATATCGGATAAATGCCTCTCTTCTGCAATTCAGGTTAGCTTGAATATGGTACTTTTAATTCTATACATTTTGATCAAATAAATTGAGATACACCACCATTTGGTGGATGGCCCATCAGGCTCTATATCTATCTCTGCATTGAATTATATGGATGTTGGCCTAATGTGCCTTATCCTAACTCAAAATATACTTGGCTTGGCCACTGTGCCTAAGCTAGCTATTACATCATGATAAGCTGTTGAAAAACCAGTCAAAGAACATTTATTCTTGGCAGTAAGGTAGTAGGGCCCTTCTTCCCATGGAAGGGGGGGTCCTACTCCTTATATTCCATGAGAAGAAGTGCCCCACTACCCGAGGGAGGGTTGTGGGCGAAGAAGAAGAAGAAGAAGAAGAAGAAGAAGAAGAAGAAGAAGAAGAAGAAGAAGAAGAAGAAGAAGAAGAAGAAGAAGAAGAAGAAGAAGAAGAAGAAGAAGAAGAAGAAGAAGAAGAAGAAGAAGAAGAAGAAGAAGAAGAAGAAGAAGAAGAAGAAGAAGAAATAAAATGAGGGGTCGTTGCAATGGTATGATCCTATTTTCTCACTCTATGAACTGTTTTTTCTCCTTCTGGTTTAATTGCTTTGTACAACACTAGTGTGGTCTAACCATAGTGTAATGCGTGTTTGGGAGGCCAAAAGGGGTTTGCCCACTCTAAAACAAGTTATTGCAGTGTTGAGGTAATCATGGTCTTAAGGGCTATATTTTCCCTTGATACTGAAATTATATGAACCTACATGGCTTTAGCATGGTTTTTAATGACATTGGAGCATAAGACCATAGGATATTGTAATTTATTACTACTACTATTATTCCAGTTTTGATCTTCAAAATATTAGTATTATGGCAGTACCGGGTGTATAGGTTTAACCTTGTGCTTCGGTTTACAAATGTTCTATTATGTTTTATGGTGTAGCATAAGGCTAAAAGGAATAGGGTTATGACTACAATGATTTCTTTATGATATTATTATTAATATTGATGCTGGGTATTTCTAAGATTAACCTAAATCTCCATGATACTACATTTAATATTTTCGAAAGGATCGTTGGCAGAATTTTTCGGTGGCTGCCAATAGTAAATATGCCGCTTCTCTTTAATGAAGCGTAATGGCGCCAGAAGACTTTACCCTTTAACTAATAGGTATGGCGCCTATGGTAGCAGCATGGCGCCTCTGGTTTGCATGGCGCCTCTGGTAGCAGCATTTTGTACTTTGATCTTCATCTGTTTTGGTGGCATGCCGAGGGGTGTTTATGAGCGTAATCCTGGCAAGAAGGCTAAGGCCTCTGGCAGTAACAAGTTTTCTTCCAAAAAGTTTGACAAGGGAGGCTTCAGCAAAAAATCCAGCTTCGGTGGATCTGCTCAAGCTTCTGGTGGTTGCGGCCCTCCTATTCAGGTGCGTGTAGCAATTTTCCTTGTGATTTGAGGTTCGTCTCATTGGCAAGTATCGTGCTGTGCTGCAAAAATATATTTAAAAATGGTTGTGCAAATACTATGCTTAAATGCAAGAAGCTGGGACGAGCTGTAAGATACTCCATTTTGGTTTCTTTTTCGCTATTCTGCAGGTCCTTAAACATGATTTATACCTTGTACAGATAGGATGCTCTTGTATTTACTCTATTGGCAGATCTGAATTCTTTATGATTATGCCTGGGGGATGAATGTTCCACATTTAAAACCCTTTGAATGATAGTGTAGGAATATCTTACACAGGCTGCTGTAGATGTATGGTATATGTATTCCTGAGTTTGTCAGCAGGGTAAGACTAGCCTGCTATAGTTTATTAACCTCCACAGGGTTTAGTGCACTTGTTTCTTATAACCAATGTGTTTTTATTGGCCTGATTGCATATGCACCTTTGTAGCGTTTAATGATGGAATGCGCGATTGGCCACAAAAAACTTGGTTAATGGCCGATCCGCATAATGTTGCTGCTGTAACTTGTTAAGTTGCTAGTTTGCATTGATGGTAAATATTATCTGAAAATATGCCCATGGATTGCCCATGCTCCATGCTTTATAATCTGAAACCTTTCAGCATGATCTAATCCGTGCTTATTAGATGCTTGCATGGATTATATTTGGTTTAATTATGCTGAAAATAATAGGTGAAGGGCGATAAGCCAGAGAATTCTATTGCTTACCTGACGCCCCTTTCCGTATTACCATTATCATGCTAATATTGGTCTGTTTGGGTGCAGGTAATCGAAATTCTCTCTCCTGGATTTATTTTCGGCTGTTATGTTCTACAAATTGATGGACCAGCGGAAGCTCTTGGTCTGATTGGTACATTATTCTCCAATGGGTGAGATCTTACCTTATTATAAGGCCTGCTCCGTGGTACAGTGTTATGAGACATTAGGGCTATGTATTTCATGCCTTTGTTTTGTTTAAGCAAATATTTTGCATCATAAGCTGTCTTATGACTTAATGATAAGCTGATATAAAAATGAATCTGAAATTACTGAGATTGTTTGCAAACAGAAATATTTGAATAAAAGTTATTGCCATTTTTACTTGTGTATCTCCCAAAATATAAATGTTGTTCATGTCTGATGCAAAACATATAATTGATATAGTGAAGCTTGTATGGTAAAACTACTATGTATAACAAGTATAAACGGATATATTCATTATGTTTTTCATCTTAAACTTATAGAAAGTATAGTGGCATGACTTTACAAAATAATAAAAAATCTGTTCATGGAAAATGGGATTAGGAGTTCCTGGTGTGGCCTGGTCTAAAACCCAGGGTAGATATATGGTATACATGTACTTACTATGAACGAGGTTTGTATTTGTTTTCATAAACTGTACATAACTGTAGTCTTAGTAAGAACATAATCGAAGAAGAAATTGTGACTTCTACTTGTTGAAGGTATTCAGCAAACGCACCATATCTGAAACCATTAAAGGAGTTGGATCACTTATGTCTGTCTTGCTTGGGGTAACTTACACCTGGTAATGTCTGATGTATAATCCTGACGGATTTTGGAAGATGTTTAGTTGCTTGGTATGTAACTTCTAGAGATGCACTGATCATTGTTTGCATATGGCAGCCTAAAGGTGTGTGGATTCAACCTCTGGCTGGGCTGGGATACGATGCTGTAGGGAGAGCTCCGAACAAAGCTATTCAATCCTTGCCAAGTATGATTACCAACAATGAGATTCACCAAGTTTTGCTGGGAGTAAACAGGAGTCCACCCCCTGAAGCCTTTTTCCCGATAATTCATCTTGGCTTCAGCACTTAGTTGAACTTATTCCTGCAGATGGATCGATTGGGTGAGATTTAGGAAGACGGCTGACCCCTGAAATACAGAAATAGCATTGTGGATCACCCCTTTATGCTAGAGATATCGGATAAATGCCTCTCTTCTGCAATTCAGGTTAGCTTGAATATGGTACTTTTAATTCTATACATTTTGATCAAATAAATTGAGATACACCACCATTTGGTGGATGGCCCACTGTGCCTCTATCTCTCTGCATTGAATTATATGGATGTTGGCCTAATGTGCCTTATCCTAACTCAAAATATACTTGGCTTGGCCACTGTGCCTAAGCTAGCTATTACATCATGATAAGTCATTGAAAAATCACCAAAGAACATTTATTCTTAGCGAGAAGGTAGTAGGGCCCTTCTTCCCATGGAAGGGGGGTCCTACTCCTTATATTCCATGAGAAGAAGTGCCCCACTACCCGAGGGAGGGTTGTGGGAGAAGAAGGAGAAGAAGAAGAAGAAGAAGAAGAAGAAGAAGAAGAAGAAGAAGAAGAAGAAGAAGAAGAAGAAGAAGAAGAAGAAGAAGAAGAAGAAGAAGAAGAAGAAGAAGAAGAAGAAGAAGAAGAAGAAGAAGAAGAAGAAGAAGAAGAAGAAGAAGAAGAAGAAGAAGAAGAAGAAGAAGAAGAAGAAGAAGAAGAAGAAGAAGAAGAAGAAGAAGAAGAGGATATTCTCTTTTGATTCTTCAAATTATTGGAAAGAGAAAAGAAAATCCAAATGTCGACATGTCCCATAAATTAATGTGGGATGCTTGCATGTACTATATTATAATAGATGGTTTAATAGGATTTTCCTATAGAAAACTTAAGCATATGGAAAAGGATCAAAATATGGTACGGTAGCATACAAATACTTTAAGGTACGGTACCTCTTGCCAATGGCTTTGGATAATGGTATATGATAATTTCTATATGCAATGGATGTGCATGAGGATCTATAAGTCCAACTATGAATATCTCAAGGTGTGCCTAATTTCTATATAGGCCAGATTGGAGACATTTTTTCCTTGAGGAATATTGCTTAAAGGTACCTCTTCAAATCTTCAACTAGTTGTAAAACATTATTTTCTAAGGAACGTGGAAAGTGGTTGACTATTTCCAATTTTCAAGACGTTAATGGAAGTTTGGATTTATGGACTTATTTAAGGGCAAAATACATGTGGTATCGATGGCCTTATCTAACATTTTTTATGGAAAAATAACAAAATTAAAAAACATATGACCTTAAAAATTGTGAAGGTCTTATACAGAAATCGATTTAGGGTTGTTGTATAAGCTCTGGCTGGTCGCTGAATGACCACCCTAAAAGGGCATGGTCCGCTTTGCTATAGCATTCGGTTTGCATGCATACATCAAAAAGAGTTTGGATATTTGTATCGGGCCGAAAATAAAATTTGGTCGAATCTGACCCATTGGTGATTGCATGCCCGATCTTTGTGTGCCACATATTTTTGAAGACGGGCCCACAACTAAGCCACATGAACACGGTATATCAGATTTGCTGGTTGAACCGGATTTGTGCCTTGCTTCTAAATATTGCTTTTTTGCAAAAGCCGCTTACATGAACAAGGTTCTAGCTTGGACGAAAAGCTGAAGTATAAGGCTCGTACTTGGACAAGAACCTGAAGAAATGGCATGTTTTCATCTGTCCTTTGGCGGCTACAGTATCCGGATGTTTGGATCTGATTATTCCAGATGGAAACGGTACTGAAAGCCCAGTTATAGCCTTGAATCTTTAAAGAAGAAGCTGGATATCCACACAGGTAGCTCAATGGTTTGAGATTCATTTTGAAGCAGCGACCATTGTGGAGCTTGTATGATGGATTTTTCTTGTTCCAGAATCACTGGTGTACTTTAAAACAGCTATGGCGGAAATTCATAGGACCAAATATGGCCAGGGAACTCTTATCCAAGTCCTGGCGAATGATGCATAAACTGAAATGCTAGATATTGGTCGCCAATGTGGACAAGGATCCTACATATTTGGATTGATTGCATTCAGGTTTGGATGCTTGAAGTAATCTTTATTGCTAATCTTGTATGATGTATTATAAATTTTATGCTTAAACAAAAAGGTTATCTGGTTCTGTCTGTTGCAGCTGGATAAAATGATCTGGAGATTGCTTGGGCAAACAGAACTCCCAATTAATGACCACTGATGGAAAATATCACCAGTGATCTGCATATACCTGGTGGACGAATATCAGGTTAGAAAATGATGTTTGCTTATAAAGGCTTGTTTGTATCTGGAAATGCCGCTATAGATTCCTAGTAAGTTAAAGAGTTGCAGCCGGCTTCTCAAACATTATGCTTCCTAGCATTATTTAGGCCTACGTGGCTTCTTAGATAGCAATTGCATATCTAATGAGATTCTATGAGGATAGAATGATATTACCACAACTTGAAATGCTCAAATAATAGCCGTAGTTTACGCTTGAATAAATATTTTCTTACATGTAGAGCATGATAGAACCATTGTTTGGCTTTTAATCGAAATAGTTTGATCGGTTTTCATAACACATTTCAGTCGCTTTAATCTATTAATGTGCAAAGGTATATCCGATAATTCTAAATGGAAGGATTCTATTAAAGCTAAAATAATAATATTTTTGAGATCATAACAACCAGACTAGATTTGGGACTAAGAAATTAGTTCTCGCCTAATGGTTGTGCGTGAGATCAATTAGGATTTATATTGCTAAAAATATTAATATTCCAGTTCCTTTCTTGTTAATTGTCACCTCGGGGCAAAAGGATACAATTGGTGATCGGCGATGAGTGAGAGACCCAATGTACCTTTTGGCCCTTGCACATTACCATTATCATGCTAATTGTGTATTGATTGGTCAGCAGTGCGGGTTCTCTCCTCCAATTGTCTCTTATTTGTTGTTAGAGTTGGCGTTAACTTGGAGATGGAATTCTTTGGAAGCGTAACTTAAGCTACACTTACTTTGTACCTCTATTTTTTATTTGACACATAGATGGGAATAATTTTACAAGAATACTTGTCCTTATTTTCATCATACAAACGTAACTAAAGCTACACTTACTTTGTACCTCTATTTTTTTACTTGACACATAGATGGGAATAATTTATAGTAATACTTTATGTCTTTATTTTGATCATACATTGGAATAATCTACGATAATATTTTATGTCTAAATTTTATGTCTCTACTTTGATCATACATGGTTAAAATCTCTGATTAATCTTGTGAATCTTCTAAAATAATGCTTTGCTACTTTATTGTTCTACTTTCATACTAATATACGTGTTTGAGGTAATGTGCCTTCCAGTTGTGGCCTGGGTAACGCCAGGATGGATATGTGTTGGGTAATCTTTGCCTTGAACGAATACGGTTTAGTAAAATGTTTTTACTATAATCACATTAGTAGTCTTGGTGAAGATGTGTCAAGAAGAAATCGGGATTTCCATTTCTTTGGAGATATCGGCATGCACAATTGGTTGGCGTTACCTATGTAAGTTTTAGATAGCTCTACTTTTTGATATGTTTACGAAGTTATCTCTTGATATCTTTATGGAGTTATCTAGCATACGAATCTTTTTTGATACCCTAATGGAGTGATCTGGCAAACGAATCTCTTATACAAACCAGGTCAGTTTGTTTATTAATGCTCTTTTACAAGACTTTTAATTCTGATAGCAAGTGTTATGGTTAATCTTGTAATTTGACTATGGCACTTAAGGGCCCACTATGCCCGATGTGCCTCACATTTATAAAATCGATAATTTGTCGGGTCTTGAACTAGTCCATTGTGCTAGTTCTCGATTTATCTCTCTGGCCGGATATGGTATTTGAGCAATCGCACCTTATACTACTTAAATACGGTGATAAAATAAGTTGTTAATGGTTTAAAGATTCTATGAATCTATTTTATTACGGAGTAAGGAAGTAGGACCCCTCTTTTTATGGGGGGGTCCTACTCTCCTTATAAAAAGAGGTATCCTACATCCTGAGGGAGGGATTGTGGGAGAAGAAGAAGAAGAAGAAGAAGAAGAAGAGGATATTCTCTTTTGATTCTTCAAATTATTGGAAAGAAAAAAAAATCCAAATGTCGACATGTCCCATAAATTAATGTGGGATGCTTGCATGTACTATATTATAATAGATGGTTTAATAGGATTTTCCTATAGAAAACTTAAGCATATGGAAAAGGATCAAAATATGGTACGGTAGCATACAAATACTTTAAGGTACGGTACCTCTTGCCAATGGCTTTGGATAATGGTATATGATAATTTCTATATGCAATGGATGTGCATGAGGATCTATAAGTCCAACTATGAATATCTCAAGGTGTGCCTAATTTCTATATAGGCCAGATTGGAGACATTTTTTCCTTGAGGAATATTGCTTAAAGGTACCTCTTCAAATCTTCAACTAGTTGTAAAACATTATTTTCTAAGGAACGTGGAAAGTGGTTGACTATTTCCAATTTTCAAGACGTTAATGGAAGTTTGGATTTATGGACTTATTTAAGGGCAAAATACATGTGGTATCGATGGCCTTATCTAACATTTTTTATGGAAAAATAACAAAATTAAAAACATATGACCTTAAAATTGTGAAGGTCTTATCACAAATCGATTTAGGGTTGTTGTATAGCAACTCTGGCTGGTCGCTGAAACGACCACCCTAAAAGGGCATGGTCTGCTGCTATAGCATTCGGATTGCATGCATACATCAAAAAGAGTTTCAGATATTTGTATCGGGATCGAAAATAGGCTTTGGTCGAATCTGGCGGGTGATTGCATGCCCGATCTTTGTGTGCCACATATTTTTGAAGATCGGCCACAACTAAGCCACATGAACACGGTATATCAGTTCTTTGGTTGAACCGGTTTGTGCCTTGCTTCTAAATATTGCTTTTTGCAAAAGCCGCTTACATGAACAAGGTTCTAGCTTGGGCTTGAAAGCTGAAGTATAAGGCTCGTGCTTGGACAAGAACACGAAGAAATGGCATGTTTTCATCTCGTCCTTTGGCGGCTCTGATGATCCGGATGTTTGGATCTGATTATTCCGGATGGAAAACGATGCGAAAAGCCCGTTATAGCCTTGAATCTTTAAAGAAGAAGTTTGGATATCCACCGCGGGTAGCTCAATGGTTTGAGATTCATTTTGAAGCGGCGACCATTGTGGAGCTTGTATGATGGATTTTTCTTGTTCGAGAATCAGCGGTGTACTTTAAAAACGACTATGGCGGAAATTCATTAGGACCAAATATGGCCAGGGAACTCTTATCCAAGTCTGGCGAATGATGCATAAAAGCGAAAATGCTAGATATTGGTCGCCAATGTGGACAAGGATCCTACATATTTGGATTGATTGCATTCAGGTTTGGATGCTTGAAGTAATCTTTATTGCTAATCTTGTATGATGTATTATAAATTTTATGCTTAAACAAAAAGGTTATCTGGTTCTGTCTGTTGCAGCTGGATAAAATGATCTGGAGATTGCTTGGGCAAACAGAACTCCCAATTAATGACCACTGATGGAAAATATCACCCGGTGATCTCGCATATACCTGGTGGACGAATATCAGGTTAGAAAATGATGTTTGCTTATAAAGGCTTGTTTGTATCTGGAAATGCCGCTATAGATTCCTAGTAAGTTAAAGAGTTGCAGCCGGCTTCTCAAACATTATGCTTCCTAGCATTATTTAGGCCTACGTGGCTTCTTAAATAGCAATTGCATATCTAATGAGATTCTATGAGGATAGAATGATATTACCCTGAACTTGAAATGCTCAAATAATAGCTGTGGTTACAGCTTGAATAAATATTTTCTTACATGTAGAGCATGATAGAACCATTGTTTGGCTTTTAATCTGAAATAGTTTGATCAGTTTTCATAACACATTTCAGGCTGCTTTAATCTATTAATGTGCAAAGGTATATCTGAGATAATTCTAAATGGAAGGATTCTATTCTGGCTAAAATAATAATATTTTTGAGATCATAACAACCAGCTAGATTTGGGACTAAGAAATTAGTTCTCGTCTAATGGTTGTGCGTGAGATCAATTAGGATTTATATTGCTAAAAATATTAATATTCCAGTTCCCTTTCTTGTTAATTGTCACCTCAGGGCAAAAGGATACAATTGGTGATCAGCGATGAGCTGAGAGACCCAATGTACCTTTTGGCCCTTGCACATTTACCATTATCATGCTAATTGTGTATTGATTGGCTGCAGGTACGGGTTCTCTCCTCCAATTGTCTCTTATTTGTTGTTAGAGTTGGCGTTAACTTGGAGATGGAATTCTTTGGGCGTAACTTAAGCTACACTTACTTTGTACCTCTATTTTTTTATTTGACACATAGATGGGAATAATTTACAGTAATACTTGTCCTTATTTTCATCATACAAACGTAACTAAAGCTACACTTACTTTGTACCTCTATTTTTTTACTTGACACATAGATGGGAATAATTTATAGTAATACTTTATGTCTTTATTTTGATCATACATTGGAATAATCTACAGTAATATTTTATGTCTAAATTTTATGTCTCTACTTTGATCATACATGGTTAAAATCTACAGATTAATGCGCAGATCTTCTAAAATAATGCTTTGCTACTTTATTGTTCTACTTTCATACTAATATACGTGTTTGAGGTAATGTGCCTTCCAGTTGTGGCCTGGGTAACGCCAGGATGGATATGTGTTGGGTAATCTTTGCCTTGAACGAATACGGTTTAGTAAAATGTTTTTACTATAATCTGTTAGTAGTCTTGGTGAAGATGTGTCGAAGAAGAAATCGGGATTTCCATTTGCTGGAGATATCTGGCATGCACAATTGGTTGGCGTTACCTATGTAAGTTTTAGATAGCTCTACTTTTTGATATGTTTACGAAGTTATCTCTTCTGATATCTTTATGGAGTTATCTAGCATACGAATCTTTTTTGATACCCTAATGGAGTGATCTGGCAAACGAATCTCTTATACAAACCAGGTCAGTTTGTTTATTAATGCTCTTTTACAAGACTTTTAATTCTGATAGCAAGTGTTATGGTTAATACTGTAACGGACTGTCTATGGCACTTAAGGGCCCACTATGCCCAGTGTGCCTCACATTTATAAAATCCTGATAATTTGTCAGGTCTTGAACTAGTCCACTGTGCTAGTTCTCGATTTATCTGCTACAGCGGATATGGTATTTGGGCAACTGCACCTTATACTACTTAAATACAGGTGATAAAATAAGTTGTTAATGGTTTAAAGATTCTATGAATCTATTTTATTCTGGAGTAAGGAAGTAGGACCCCTCTTTTTATGGGGGGGGTCCTACTCTCCTTATAAAAAGAGGTATCCTACATCCTGAGGGAGGGATTGTGGGAGAAGAAGAAGAAGAAGAAGAAGAAGAGGATATTCTCTTTTGATTCTTCAAATTATTGGAAAGAGAAAAGAAAATCCAAATGTCGACATGTCCCATAAATTAATGTGGGATGCTTGCATGTACTATATTATAATAGATGGTTTAATAGGATTTTCCTATAGAAAACTTAAGCATATGGAAAAGGATCAAAATATGGTAAGGTAGCATACAAATACTTTAAGGTACGGTACCTCTTGCCAATGGCTTTGGATAATGGTATATGATAATTTCTATATGCAATGGATGTGCATGAGGATCTATAAGTCCAACTATGAATATCTCAAGGTGTGCCTAATTTCTATATAGGCCACATTGGAGACATTTTTTCCTTGAGGAATATTGCTTAAAGGTACCTCTTCAAATCTTCAACTAGTTGTAAAACATTATTTTCTAAGGAACGTGGAAAGTGGTTGACTATTTCCAATTTTCAAGACGTTAATGGAAGTTTGGATTTATGGACTTATTTAAGGGCAAAATACATGTGGTATCGATGGCCTTATCTAACATTTTTTATGGAAAAATAACAAAATTAAAAAACATATGACCTTAAAAATTGTGAAGGTCTTATACAGAAATCGATTTAGGGTTGTTGTATAGCAGCTCTGCTGGTCGCCTGAACAGCCACCCTAAAAGGGCATGGTCTGCCTGCTATAGCATTCCGGATTTGCATGCATACATCAAAAAGAGTTTCAGATATTTGTATCAGGACGAAAATAGGCTGGTCGAATCTGCTGGGTGATTGCATGCCTGATCTTTGTGTGCCACATATTTTTGAAGACGGCCACAACTAAGCCACATGAACCTGGTATATCAGATTTGCTGGTTGAACCGGATTTGTGCCTTGCTTCTAAATATTGCTTTTTTGCAAAAGCCGCTTACATGAACAAGGTTCTAGCTTGGACGAAAAGCTGAAGTATAAGGCTCGTACTTGGACAAGAACCTGAAGAAATGGCATGTTTTCATCTGTCCTTTGGCGGCTACAGTATCCGGATGTTTGGATCTGATTATTCCAGATGGAAACGGTACTGAAAGCCCAGTTATAGCCTTGAATCTTTAAAGAAGAAGCTGGATATCCACACAGGTAGCTCAATGGTTTGAGATTCATTTTGAAGCAGCGACCATTGTGGAGCTTGTATGATGGATTTTTCTTGTTCCAGAATCACTGGTGTACTTTAAAACAGCTATGGCGGAAATTCGTAGGACCAAATATGGCCAGGGAACTCTTATCCAAGTCCTGGCGAATGATGCATAAACTGAAATGCTAGATATTGGTCGCCAATGTGGACAAGGATCCTACATATTTGGATTGATTGCATTCAGGTTTGGATGCTTGAAGTAATCTTTATTGCTAATCTTGTATGATGTATTATAAATTTTATGCTTAAACAAAAAGGTTATCTGGTTCTGTCTGTTGCAGCTGGACAAAATAATATTTGATTTCATGCATAATATTTTGAAAAATGCTTTTCTCATAGCATTAGAAAATCCATTTGAAATGTATACGCAGTTTTGGATAATGCGTTCCTTACAACAAAGAAAAAGCCATCTGATATATGCACATCATGTAATAGGCAAGAAGGCAAGAAGTCTTCGGATGTCCCGTGGAGAGCTTTCCACATAATGTTGCTGGTGCTTATTCTTTAAATTTTATAAGAGTAGCTACTGCGTGCATCAAGCGAAAATACGCACAGAAACTTGAGGCGAAATTATTCAGGTTCCTGCTTATGTTCAAATTGCACATTTCTTCCTTGAATCTAGAGATCTTAAGCCTTAAGATTGTAGATGTTAAATGATAAACTGTTTTAATACTAGTTCTACTCTATTTGCTGGAAACTGTATCATTATACATGATCTACATAGAAGGAAAAATGATTTCAATTTTGACGGATATATTTTGTAAAACATATTATGAGAGATCTTAAACTTTATGCCATACAACTAATCTAAGCTTTAAGGTCTAAACTTTATGGGAAGTTTTGAAACTAAGATTCCATTATTCTGTCTTGCTAACGTCACCTCAGGGCAAAAGGATACAATTGGTGATCAGTGATAAACTGAGAGACCCAATGTACCTTTTGGCCCTTGCACATTTACCGTTTTCACGCTAATTGTGTATTGATTGGTCAAGCAGTGCACGGTTCTCTCCTCTAATTGTCTCCATTTTGTTTGTTAGAGTTGGCGTTAACGCCGGAAGAGGATGGAATATGCTACATCAAGATTCAAAGTTTATCAAATTTAAAACGCGTTGTAAGATTTAAGTTAAGATTTAAATTTATAGTTGTAAGATTGATTACCTTATACTTTCAAATTCAAAAACGTTATGTACAAATTGGATATGCTAATATGGAAATGATGATATGAATTATTTTACTCAAGATCTTTATTTTTTGGATATATATTTTTTCAATATAGTAAATTATATGGGCTAAGGTTTGTAGAGTGCCTGATGTGGCCTGGCCTAAAAAACCAGGGTGGATATTGGGATAAGTGATCTTGCCTTGAACAAGGTTCTTTTAATGTAACTGTTTGCATAACTGTGACTGTAGTCTTGGCAAGTACATGTACGAAGAAGAAGAAGAAGAAGAAGAAGAAGAAGAAGAAGAAGAAGAAGAAGAAGAAGAAGAAGAAGAAGAAGAAGAAGAAGAAGAAGAAGAAGAAGAAGAAGAAGAAGAAGAAGAAGAAGAAGAAGAAGAAGAAGAAGAAGAAGAAGAAGAAGAAGAAGAAGAAGAAGAAGAAGAAGAAGAAGAAGAAGAAGAAGAAGAAGAAGAATGGGAAACAATGGGGAACTATAATATTGAGACATTTGACTCTCTTAAAAATATATGGAATATGGTATAATTGAAGCAAAGCATATGGATTTATGGAAAAAAGAGCATAGTTATAAATGAGTAAGTATCAAATATCAATGGTGAAAATATGTAATGAGAAATGCAAAGGAATTGGTTAGACTATTAATGCATAGTGAGTGGCTTATGAACTCACAATGATATATTGCACGTGTCAAAATTGGGTAGTAATTTATGCTCTCCAATTTTAGATATGACACAAGATCTTTAATGTGTGTGGGCCTTGTACCTTTTGGCTAAAAGAATTAAGTGGAAATGGTTGGCACTTCTTCGGCTCATAAAGATATGATATGACCTTTTTATACTTTATATTGCATGAGCTATGGTAACGCCATTTTATTTAGGGCATTTGTGTCTAGGCTTTGATCGCATTTGAAGAAGCAAATGCGAGGAATCGATTTTACATAACAGGATGCCGTGCTATGCTATATCGAATAAAACTTGTGCATGCAAAGGTTTTTGTTTGTGGTCGTTTTGTGGCTTGAAAGCCATGGCGCCGGTTTTATTACTTGGTCTTTCAGCCTTAGCCATGCCATGATAAGGCCCAAATGATGCAAGCAGCTGTACAAGTATTCCTGTACTCTATCGAAAAGGCAGAATGATGCATATGCCAAGATATTGCTGCTAGGATATTCGCCTCAAGGATGACTGCAAAAGACATGCTAAGGCTCCGAATGCTCAATGACGAATTAATGTAACAGGGGTCTACAAAAATCAGGTTAGATAACTGGTTTTATTAACATATGCAATCTGTTATATGGATATGATGCATGAACAGATGTATTTCAAATCTATTTTTCAAAGATAGTAATGTAATTTATGTATTGGCCTTTGGTGCCGTAAGTTAAATATCATCCGGATGCTTATAAGGATAAGGACGGTATTGTCAAGTGGTTGACTGATCACCTGATCATATTTGTCATATTTGCCTTAAGATAAGACTTCCCTTCTAGCATTTGTTCTCAGCAATAGAATAGGTTGCATGCTTTGCCATAAGAGGTGGATGGGCCTAGATTTGATATGCCATATGTGCAAGTTTTCTGTTTTTGCTAGTTGCCTTATTGCAGCCATATAAGACTTCCCTTCTAGCATCTGTTCTCAGCAATAGAATAGGTTGCATGCTTTGCCGTAAGAGGTGGATGGGCCTAAATTTGATATGCCATATGTGCAAGTCTTCTACTTTTGCTTTCATAAGTGTTGTGATTGATTTGTTATATTTTAGCCTAGAATGGTGCAAGTTGTAGTTGCCGCCTTGCACGCAGATGAAAGCTTATATTGGTTTGCTAGATTATTGGTTTGCACAGATATTGGTGCTTACCATAATTAGGTGCATGTCATAATATGATCAAATATGCAAAAAATAAAAATGAAGCAAAGAAGTTTACTAACTTTGTGCCACCGTTTCCTTCTGCTGCATAGAACCATATGTATTTTGGGCAATAGGTTTGGTTCCTTAACTAAGGCAGATTTGGGACTTAAGATCAGATCAATGGCTATAGGTTGAAGGAAACCAGCTTAAATGGTTGGTATATCAACAAAAAAGGCACACCTTAGGACCTTGTGATATGATCCAATAAGCATACAAGTGACACCCCATATATATATATTTTTTATGTTTATCTACTAAGGATTTTTTGCATAGTAATGGTTATATGATTATTATTTCAGCTAAATGAGATATTAGGATATGCTAAATGGATCCTTAGGGTTTATGAAACCAAGAGGTAGGCCTGACCGGGTCAGGACTTTAGATATGGTCAGGGGATTTCTTGAGTCCAACGAAGAAAAATCGGTGGCCCTTTGCATTAATGGGGCGTGCAGTATTAATGTTTGCCAGCAGAAAATTCCCGGGCTTGTATTTAGCTCCCTCCAAACTGATACACAATATTCTTCAGGGTTTAGCTTGGCGATTCCGGCTGTGTTACGAAAAACTATTACAGTGGTTGGAGTGGCCGTTGCATTTCATAACCATGCCAAAGGGGGTGTATCAAAGAGGACCTGGAAAGAAGAACAAGGGTCCTAACGATGGTGGCCTGCCACAAAAAAAGTATGATAGAAGCAGCTTCAACAAGAGGCCTAATCCTGGCGGACCTGCTTCCAGCATGCAAAAAAGAGGGACTTCAAACCAGGTCGGTTCTTAGATGCATTATCTTATTGGGTACTCCAAATAACAAAAACAGGAAGTTTGATCCGGTTAAATAAGTTTTATTGTAGTATAAGACTATTATTTGTGTTGCACGGATCTTGTTCAGAAATATCATATACTCTTAGCATAAGCATGCTTTATTCTGTTGCTACAGTTGTATAATCTTAAGGAAAAAGATCCATGGCTGGGATGTTAGCTGGAATAGGCCAGATTTAAGACAGATTTAAGACAATATTAGCCTGCCAGGTCGTAGAAATCATTAGATAATAAGCAGGATGGCTTACCATATTTCGGGAATAAATTATTGTGGTCCTATTGATCCCATAGGTGAGGTAATAGTATGCTCATTTACATTCTAATCCTGTCTGCTGGTTTTTCTGCTTAAAGGTGAAGCACGACTTAGCTTCTTACTTCTCTGATCAGAGACAAAAAGTGGACCATAAAACAAGATGAAATCTCAGGCATAAGCACAGGACTGTGCTGGTCTGATTGTTTTAAGTATGATACCCTAGGATATCTGTGCTTAAATGTGTAATGGTTTAAGCCTAACCTAGTGTAACCTGGCTCCTTCTACATGTATTGGTAGACTAGCTCTAATATGCATCTATTTTCTGAAAATAGTAGGTGAAGGGCGATGAGCCAGAGAGTTGTATAGCTTACCTGACGCCCCTTGTCTTGTTACCATGTTTTGCTAACATTGGCATTGTTTGGGTGCAGGTAACCACGACTCTCTCTCACGGTTCTATTTTCGTTAATGAGCACCTTTAGCTTTTATGGCGATAAAAGGGAAAAACAACTATGGCTGTGGACAAACTATGGGTGAGATCCATCCTGCTTTAAGGCAATAATTTGATGCAGCAGCCAATATTAGTACTTTGGATACAGTTGATGTTCTTTGGGGCTATGTGTACCATGATTATGATAACTTATTGAAAAAACAAAAGGTCTGGAGAAATGGACCCGTAAGAGTATGGAAATGTGATAACAAACAGATTATTATGATTCAGGAAATGGAAAGAATATAATTTGAAAGGCTGACTTCTGGTTTAAAATGTTATGTAACTTAAGCTTTAATGGTTAAAGGTTAAGGAAATGATTTCAGAAAGGTAAAAAATAAACAAAAAGAAAATAAGATTGATATTTCAAACTTTACGTTATCTTGGATCAAATAAAAGCCAAGAACTCAAAAGAATGGTAGTAGGAGTACCTGATGTGGCCTGGCATAAACCCCAGGGTAGATATTTTTGGGGCATGGGCCTACTATGAACAAGGCATTTAAATGTTTTTTTTAAAACTTTATTTAGACTGTAGTCGTAGTAGGAACATATTCGAAGAAGAAACAGTGACATCTATTTGTTGGAGGTATCCAACAAACACATCATTTCTGAAACTTTTCTTTGCTGGGTATAGTTATGTATTTATCTATTTATTCATTTAGGTAAAATGATTAAATGAGAAGGACCTTATCTTTTATCTTAACATAATGTTAGGTCTTTCAATGTAATGTTTGTGAGCTAACAAACAAATTCTAAATGTTCCATTCAAGGGGTATGGATCGGACATTTAGGCGATATTGGCTATTGTTCAACTGGAAGAGCTCCTAACAGTATGGTATGCAAGACTTATTGTGTCGATTGCAAACCCGAAAATACATGGGGTAATTCGAAATCGAGGAACCTACCCCCGATGCATATTCCCCAGTGATACATCTAGGCTTCAGTGCATGGCTGGAACTTTTCCTTAAACAGGATGGGCTAGGGATGGTAGTCAAGGATTGTGAACCTGTTTTGCAGCAGATATTCCAAGATATTCCCAATATCCTGGCAGATAGAAACAGGACTTGGATGATTTCTTCGGCAATAGAATGCAAAGCTGGGATAACATACTTGGAGAAGATCAATAAAATCAAGGATAGGACCTTTGTTGAGGACAATAAACCAGTGTATGACTTGGATCAAGAAGTACCCTCGACAGGGTTTGTGAAATTCATTCCTAAAGTAGACCTTGATATCATGAAGAATGAAGGATCTGACAAGCTTAGCGACATCACTGATATTATGATGAGGCTGACCCTGCACAATTGCTTAAGGTTCCCTATTATTTCAGAGATGGCCATTGAATGGTTGGGGGAGGAATTCGATCATGGGCTATGGCGTAGTCAAAATTTCAGCACACTTGCACCAATCAGCCGACAGGCCTGGATTATGATAGCTGGACTGAACAATGGACACTTGCTTGAAATTGAAATGGCTGCTAACAATATGATTAAGTTGATAGACAAGGAGGAAGTGGAGTTTCCATTTGGAACTGCCTTGTTTGACAAGCGATGCCAGAGCAATCTTGGCATAACAATTATATGTGAAGGCACATATGGCTTTTCCTGTCATTAAAAGGGAACACAACTATCTGCACAAAATCTGGAGATCTTTCAGTCCTTACTTCAAATGTAACTGCACAGACTCCTCGGAGTGCAAGGATTCGATCACATGGTTTGACCAAGCCATATGGTTCGCATGCAACCATTTGGAATCAATATACCCAAGGTTTACTCCAGCTGGCAGAATAGGAGCATTTCTGAGTTTCATACAGCAGAATCTGAAAAAACCAGTTATGGCCCACCTAGTATACTTACAAGTAAGAGACATGATGATACGGGTCACCAATAAGCTTGCCAGTGACCCAGAATGTGATGTTCAAGCTGCTTTTGGTAACAGTAAATTAGTCAATGTGTGTGAAATGATGATTAAGGACAGAAACTTCCTACTTACCAAGCATGGCTTGAACAAGGAGGACAACACATCCGCAATGTTTACACAAGCTACCTGCAGCAAACATGATGAGTTTATGCCTCCAAGGGTGACCAGGAGCAGTACCAACTATAATAGTGAAGGCAATGGTACCAGTTCCAGTTGCCAAATGATCGAGAGCTTAGCCAGTGAATCAGTTGCTTTTGTTAGTTCTACTAATGATGAAGCTTCGGTCTCTAAAGGACCAAGACCTGGCCACACTGATACCAATGATCTGAAACAGGCAAAACTAATGTACTGAAATAAGGTATTTGGAGCATGCTTTTGGCTCCGGCTGAATTAGTCCACAGTACTAATCCAGTGTGCATATTTTTATGCAGGACACTAGCCTCGAACTTTTTGGCTTGGCACTTTACATACAACCATAATGGTTTATGATATGAACGGATTACTTATAAAGCATACACAGTATAGCTTATTTTGTGCAACAGTATAAGTTTATAGGATATCTTCACCACACTAAT
Organism: Isoetes taiwanensis; assembly: GCA_021234155.1. NCBI lineage: Eukaryota > Viridiplantae > Streptophyta > Lycopodiopsida > Isoetales > Isoetaceae > Isoetes > Isoetes taiwanensis. The sequence continues at coordinate 2,693,985 of JAJEKV010000089.1, read as the reverse complement.
GCATGGTGGTTTTTGTGAACAAATATCTAAGCCTTGTATCAATGGCTTTGCCTATCATAATGAAATTTTGTTTTGTCCAGTATTGGACAAAAAATTGTTTGTCTTTCCCTTTTCAACAAGGCCTGGCTAAGAAACGCATGGTTAGGCAAAATTTCTTTAATAAGCTGTATTATTCTCTATAGCTTAATGATATTTCAAATAAAAGTCGTACTGACTTAATTATTGGCATAATTCTAGGATGATGAAGATGTTGCTGAACGCTGCATTGTCACTGGTCCTAGTGGTAGAAAAGTACTGGCCAAAGCCAATTGCACAAACATAAAAAAGGTTAGAATTCACTTTCGATTCTCTTCCAAAGTGATTGATGACATTAACCTAAGGGGGACCATTAAAGACTACCTGAGTTTAAGATTGGAGGACTTTGGATTGCACATTATGAAGAAAATCTGCATAGGCTGGACTTATGATGATCAATTAATAGACCTAGTATATAAACCATACCGGGTCTTTGCAGATGAGGAAATACCAAAATGCATGTCACATGCCTGGACTGGAAAGGTTTATGGATAAAAAAATAGGGCATATCAGAACCCTTGACCTCGCAATTGTTAAATCCAAAGAACTAAGAAATATGTTCAAGAAAGGTTTGAATTATATCCCGGATAAGCCTTTAAACCTAAATGAGTTCATGGCCAATGTAGAGAAAGGAATCAGTGAACTGTTTGAAGGTCTGGAAAGGAGTGGGATTAACATACATCCCTACGAGGTTGTAAGCATTAAGAAAGGATTACTCAACTGCATAAAGGCTAAAGCTCAGGACGGCATAAATAACTCAACTGGGTTACATAATGCCACACAAGATTCAAAAGTTAAAAACTGCTTGAATTGGCTAAACAGAAATGTTTATGTTTCCAGTGTCGATAAGGCGGCTAATGTTCCATCTTTCATATGCCCATGGCACATTAGGGATATGGCACGAGCAAGATTGCATGGAAAGGATTTTATGGAGTACTAGTAATGGTGCCCAGCGTTGCTGGGCAAATGTTGGGAACATTTGTGGATGTAAACCTATTCAGGTCAGACTCATTAACCAAGTCCATCATATCTAGGCTATAAGAGGTTTTTGTGCATTTGATAACCTTCCCTTTGCTCTATCCTGTACATCCTTTTTTCCTCATTTTCTTACACACTTTCTTTTTTCCCTTTTCTTATTTTTCCTGCACATTTACTTTTCTCCTTCTCTCTCTTTTTTTTTTCTTTTCTTTTTTACCCTCTTCTCCCTTCTCTTTTCCTTCCTTTTCTCCTTCTCATTTTTCCCTTTCCCTTTCCCTTTTTTGACGGCTTTTTTCCTTCACTTTTCACCTTTCTCCACCCTTCCCATTTTTCTCATGCTCTTTTTTCCCATTCCTTTTGCTTTTCTCTTTTCCCTTCCCTTTTCTCATGCCCTTTTTGCATTCCCTTTTCCCCACCTTTTTTTTTATGTTTTTCTTCCTCTCCTCACCCTCTTCTTCTTTATCTCATGTCTCTTTTTTCCCATTTTCTTCTTCCTTTTTTCTCATGCCTTTTTTCCTTTCCTTCCCCCTTTTCGCCTCCCTTTTTCTTTTTCCCTTTCCTTCTTTTTTCATCATTTCCCCACCCTTTCCCTTTTTCCCGTGCCCTTTTACTCTTTCCTTCCCCCCTTCCTTTTCTCTTTCCCTTTCCCTTTCCTTTTTCCTTTTTCCTTTTTCCTTTTTCCTTTTTCCCATGTATTTTTCCATTCCCTTTTTTCCACTTTTTTTTACTTGCCTTTTCTTCCGCCTTTCCCTACCCTCTTCCCCTTTTCCCCATCCCTATTCCCCTTTTTTCTTTTTTTTTTTCCCTTTCCCTATGCTCTTTTTCCCTTTATTTTTACCCTTTCCTCACCCTTTCCCTCTTCTAGTTTTTTCTGTGCCCTTTTTCCCTTCCTCTTTTCCATTTTCCCTCCTTATTCCTCGTGTTCTTTTTTCTTTCCCCTTTCCCCTTTCGCCTCCCATTTCCTTTTTCCTTTTCCTTCTTTTTTTCATCATTTTCTCTTTTTCCATGCCCTTTTCCTCTTTCCTTTCCACCTTTTTTTTTCCTTCTCTCTTTTCCTTTCCATTTTCCCGCACCTTTTTCCATTCCATTTTTTCCACCTTTTTCACATGCCCTTTTTCCTCCTTTTCCCACCCTCTTCCCCTTCTCCTATTCCATGTTTTCTATTCTCTTTTTGCTTTTCGCTTTTCCCTTTTCCCTTTTCCCTTTTTCCATCTCTTTTTCCCTTTCTTTTTTTCCTTTCCTCACCCTTTTCCTCTTCTCGTGCTACTTTCTCCTTCCTCTCTCATTTCCCTCTCCCTTTTCCTCATGCCCTTTTCCCTTTTTTGCCTCCTTTTTCCTTCTTCCTTCCCTTTCTATTTTTCCATGCCCTTTTTTCCTTCTCTCCATCATTCTTATCTTCCCCTTTTTCCCTTCCGTCACCGTTTCCGTCTTCACCTTTTTCCCGTTGCCCTATTTTTCTTCCTTTTCCTCCCTTCCCCTTTTCTTTTCCCTTATTCTGTCCTCACCCTTTCCCCCTTTTCCTTTTCATAGTGTCCTTTTTTCCTTCCTTTTTCTCCCTTTCTTTTTCTTTCCCTTTTTCGTGCTCTTTTCCCTTTCCTTTTCCCTTCTCCGTCTTTCCCTTTTACCCGTGCCTTTTTGCCTCTCACTTTGCCCTTTTCTCTGCCATTTTCCCTTTCCTCTTAAGAGATCAGAGCATGGCCAATCATGGTGGTGGGAAGTTGTGCGATAAATCTCGGCCTTCGAATGCAATCAGACGATCTCAACTATCTAAATTAGGGTTTGATTGAAGACATACGCTAAAACTTTATAATATAAGATGCACAGGACAGAACAGAAGTACTGCAGGAAATTGATAACAGTCTAAAGTTAACCTTTCAGCTGGATTGCCCGTATAAGGATAGACTACCTTATATATTGGGGTTATACAAAGCCCATAAAAGCGATTACAGGTGGATCACTAACGCCAATCGAACTATTTTTACCTTACCAGCCAAAATAATTACAAGAGGACTAAGAGGGCTGACTGAAATATTGCCTAAGGCTTATAAAATGAAACTGGAAAAGGTTAATGTTCTTTTACCAGGGAAAGTTAATGCATATTGGATTGTAGACTCAATATACGAAGTCATGCTCAATCTACCAGGCAAGATACACAATGTATTTAATGCTGACATCTCTAAATGCTATGAAAACATCCCACTTCAAGGGCAGGATGGGATTTGCAGGGTAATAAAAGAAGTGATTGGCCTTGCCTTGGACTACATGACTGGACAAGGTAATGAGATAAAATTTTGCTACAGAGTTCTAGAGGATGATGTGATTTACACATGGGACAGCAAAAAACAGAAAGGAGAATCATGGTGTTATCTTGACAAAGAAGGTTTTTGTGATCTTAATATGTGGCTCCTAAATAACTGCTTTGTCACACAAGGAAAAGGGATTTGGAAGCAGATCTGTGGCATTCCCATGGGGTTTGCTTGTTCCCCTGAATGGTGCAATCTGTACTTGTCATATTTTGAATTAAAACACATTGAAAAACTGGCCAACAATGGTAGGCTCCAGGATATTGTGAAATTCAAAGACGCCAGAAGGTACATAGATGATGTATGTATTCCCAACGGAGGTGATCTGTCTAACTTCTTTCAAGAAGGGAAGAATTGCAGTGAATGTGATAATATATACAATCTGCAACTTCTACAGATAAAGGATGAGACTGAATATCAACCCATGGATAACAATAGGGGATTAATTGGTTTTAAAGGCAACTTTTTGAGTATCACCATAGAGGTGATTAATCCTCCCACGTGTCCAGACACCAATATAAGTATGACAAGAGGGATAAATTGCCTTTTCAGGTCACGAAATTCATTCATTCTTCAAGTTGCCGACCTTACCTGAATGCTAGCAAAGTAATAATCTCTCAAATTCTACCACTGTTGTATGTCAATACAAGTCCAGTGAGAGCTATTATGGACATGAGAAGCCTGGTACAGGAATTTAATGACAATGGATTCAATGAGAAGGATCTGATTGTTAACATAAAACATCTGTTACTAAGAAATAAGTTTCCCCGTGCCCTGAATTTCAAATATTAATGAAATATTGAGGTGGCTGGATAATTATTTCTCTTCTTCTGAGTAGGTTTGTAGGACCCTTCCTTATAGGGGGGTCCTACCTCCTATATTTGAAGGGGCCTGCATCCCGAGGGAGGGTTGTGGGAGGAGGAGGAGGAGGAGAAGAAGAAGAAGAAGAAGAAGAAGAAGAAGAAGAAGAAGAAGAAGAAGAAGAAGAAGAAGAAGAAGAAGAAGAAGAAGAAGAAGAAGAAGAAGAAGAAGAAGAAGAAGAAGAAGAAGAAGAAGAAGAAGAAGAAATATGATCAAATATGCAAAAAATAAAAATGAAGGAAAGAAGTTTACTAACTTTGTGCCACCGTTTCCTTCTGCTGCATAGAACCATATGTATTTTGGGCAATAGGTTTGGTTCCTTAACTAAGGCAGATTTGGGACTTAAGATCAGATCAATGGCTATAGGTTGAAGGAAACCAGCTTAAATGGTTGGTATATCAACAAAAAAGGCACACCTTAGGACCTTGTGATATGATCCAATAAGCATACAAGTGACACCCCATATATATATATTTTTTATGTTTATCTACTAAGGATTTTTTGCATAGTAATGGTTATATGATTATTATTTCAGCTAAATGAGATATTAGGATATGCTAAATGGATCCTTAGGGTTTATGAAACCAAGAGGTAGGCCTGACCGGGTCAGGACTTTAGATATGGTCAGGGGATTTCTTGAGCCCAACGAAGAAAAATCGGTGGCCCTTTGCATTAATGGGGCGTGCAGTATTAATGTTTGCCAGCAGAAAATTCCCGGGCTTGTATTTAGCTCCCTCCAAAATGATACACAATATTCTTCAGGGTTTAGCTTGGCGATTCCGGCTGTGTTACGAAAAACTATTACAGTGGTTGGAGTGGCCGTTGCATTTCATAACCATGCCAAAGGGGGTGTATCAAAGAGGACCTGGAAAGAAGAACAAGGGTCCTAACGATGGTGGCCTGCCACAAAAAAAGTATGATAGGAGCAGCTTCAACAAGAGGCCTAATCTCATGGACTGCTTCCAAAGATGCAAAAAGAGGGACTTCAAACCAGGTCGGTTCTTAGATGCATTATCTTATTGGGTACTCCAAATAACAAAAACAGGAAGTTTGATCCGGTTAAATAAGTTTTATTGTAGTATAAGACTATTATTTGTGTTGCACGGATCTTGTTCAGAAATATCATATACTCTTAGCATAAGCATGCTTTATTCTTTGTTTCTGCTTGTATAATCTTAAGGAAAAAGATCCATGGCTGGGATGTTAGCTGGAATAGGCCAGATTTAAGACAGATTTAAGACAATATTAGCCTGCCAGGTCGTAGAAATCATTAGATAATAAGCAGGATGGCTTACCATATTTCGGGAATAAATTATTGTGGTCCTATTGATCCCATAGGTGAGGTAATAGTATGCTCATTTACATTCTAACCCCCCGTCACTGGTTTTTCTCGCTTAAAGGTGAAGCACGACTTAGCTTCTTACTTCTCCTCGATCGTAGACAAAAAGTGGACCATAAAACAAGATGAAATTCGTGCATAAGCACGTGGATCGGCTTTGGGTCCGATTGTTTTAAGTATGATACCCTAGGATATCTCGTGGCTTAAATGTGTAATGGTTTAAGCCTAACCTAGTGTAACCTCGCTCCTTCTACATGTATTGGTAGACTAGCTCTAATATGCATCTATTTTCTCTAAAATAGTAGGTGAAGGGCGATGAGCCGAGAGTTGTATAGCTTACCCGACGACGCCCTTGTCTTGTTACCATGTTTTGCTAACATTGGCATTGTTTGGGTGCAGGTAACCAACCCACTCTCTCTCGGTTCTATTTTCAAGCTTAATGAATCACCGCTTTATGGCGATAAAAAGGGAAAAACAACTATGGCTGTGGACAAACTATGGGTGAGATCCATCCTGCTTTAAGGCAATAATTTGATGCAGCAGCCAATATTAGTACTTTGGATACAGTTGATGTTCTTTGGGGCTATGTGTACCATGATTATGATAGCTTATTGAAAAAACAAAAGGTTTGGAGAAATGGACCCGTAAGAGTATGGAAATGTGATAACAAACAGATTATTATGATTCAGGAAATGGAAAGAATATAATTTGAAAGGCTGACTTCTGGTTTAAAATGTTATGTAACTTATTTCAAGATGTAGATAATAAAAGCTTTAATATGTAGCATAATGACAGGGGTTTTTTTTTGCGTTTTTATACATTTTTTGCTAAGGTTTTCCTATGTGTACTAAATAGTATTTCTAGAGTGCATCGTTTCTTGGCCATTGATTTTTTATAAGAGGCAGAATCGTACGGTTGTAATTAAATTCATCTCGTTTGCATAGGGTGGACCATAGTCTAATTTTGGTATTAATTATTTTTTTAAGGGGCCGAAAAGGCATGCAAACATCGAACCCTTTTGCTAGGGTTTCAAGATCTTCACAAGTTGCTGCCGATTCTGCTTGTTGGCCGATTCACCTGCTCATGATCTTCTGGTTTATGCTAGATATGCAAGCCCAAGTGTAAAAATATTTTAGGGTTTTACGCTTCTTGTAAGCGGACTTCGATACGTAAAACCGATAAATCGATTGGATTTTTCATGCTATAATGGTCGAAGACTCGCATCGGATTTGAAGTCCGGATTTGGCAAATTGAGTGAGGATCTTGCATCGCACAAAGATGGATATGGCATTGGATGATTGAGGTACTTGTATCGGATTTGGAGTGCAAAGATGGAGTCCTGATTTGCCGCCAGCCGTTATCTCGTGTTATAGTCAACTTGGTGTTCGATTTGCATTTTGCATTTGCTCTTGTGTGATCCGAGCATTGCCATTTTGTCTACATCCGATCCAAATAGAGGTTCAGCAGCCGAGCAAAGGTCGATAAAGCAATTGAATATATAGTTGCGTAATCGTGGTTTTGTATGCGCATCGGCGAGAGAAGTAGAAACCGATGGCCATATTCGGTAAATCTATTCTTCTTATGTTTGCTTGCTTAAAATAAGTGCTTGGTTTTTGTACCGTTAATCGGATCCGGGGTCTTTTAAAGCAAGCAAATTTAGCCATGAGTCATACTCGGATGCGATGGAGTCCGGATTTGCCGCCAGCCATACCTCACGCTATAGTCAACTTCGTGTTTGATTTCCATTTTGCACCGCTCTTGTGTGATCCGTAATAAACGGTGCCATTTTGTCTACATCCGATCCAAATAGAGGTTCCGCAGCCAGATGAGCAAAGGTCAAGAAAGCGTTGAATATATAGTTGTAAAACAGATTTTGTATGCGGCGGTTTGTAAAAGTAGAAACCGATGGCCATATTCGTAAATATATTGTTCTTGTGTTTGCTTGCTTAAAATAAGTGCTTGGTTTTTGTATCTGTTAACATGATCTAGTTTTAAAGCAAGCAAAATTTGGCCATGAATCATAACCAGGTGCATTATATTTCTTTTTAGCTCTTCCTACATTAAATATGTAAACAAGCGTATTCTTGTTCGCTCCTTAGATTAGCTAATATTGCCATAGGATATGGATGGATACCCGATTTTATTGTGAGTTCTCGCAAATAAGAATAATCATCTCGTAACAACTTCCACGCTTTCTTGCTTTTTTTCTCGATTAGGCAATATTCCACATTGCCACAAATCCATATCACAAATAGGATATGGATCGAGAGTTTCATAAAGTAACATCATCTCGTATGCTTTTGCAATGATACCGAAAGCAAAGATATCTTCTCCAACAAAAAGTGTTATGTTATTTGCTTTTATTGTAAAACAAATCATTTATAAGAAGACAGCTCTCAACTTAGCAAAGATCTCACATCAATATGGTCTAAACATTAGTTGTATTTATTAGTAACCGAGATGGTGAAGCATTTGGTGAGATCTCAATCATAGTAAACAGATGGTGAAGCATTTGGTTAAATCTCATTTGGGCATTTCTTCCTTGTAAGAATCATCTTTTCACTTATTTAGAATTATTATCTTTAACTCTTGTTATAGTTTACTTTTGAAGGGGCATGCATGGACTCAGACATTCCTTGTTGGCAACTACCATATAAATCGTTGCAATACATACACCAACACATCTCCACATGCTTTGCATCTTCTGGCCAAAAGTTGGCCAAAAGTAGCACGTGGACCTCTTATGGGAAGAGCATAAACTTGTGGACTGGTTTATGAACTAAGTATTTTCCAATGTTAATAAATGATTAATCCCACATTCCACATTATATTCGTTATACCCTACATGTGTTCAACTACAATATCCAAGCTTGTTTTTGTTAGGGCCCGAAGGGCCCAATTTTTTTTTTTTTAAAACAACCCACATAACTATCATTAACATTAATTCACATAAACCATTATATCCAACACTTTTAGATTAAAATCCCCCTAAAACCCCCTTTGGTTTGGGTGCATATTCACACGAGGGGTGACGTAGGGCAGCGAGAGCCCTCATAATTGTATTTTGCACGTACAAAATCAACACCATATAGTATCCCGCTTGAAATCTTATAGTATTATGCGAATCTTGTTATACAGTATAGCAAATTTTGTACTTGCATACCCCACAAACGAGGAACTTTACGTACGGTGTAGATTAAGGAATAAGGGGTCAATATGCCTATCCAACAGCTCTCGTTGCCCGGAGTCACCCCCCGTGTGAATATGCACCCAAACCAATAAAGGTTAAGGAAATGATTTCAGAAAGGTAAAAAATAAACAAAAAGAAAATAAGATTGATATTTCAAACTTTACGTTATCTTGGATCAAATAAAAGCCAAGAACTCAAAAGGATGGTAGTAGGAGTACCTGATGTGGCCTGGCATAAACCCCAGGGTAGATATTTTGGGGCATGGGCCTACTATGAACAAGGCATTTAAATGTTTTTTTTAAAACTTTATTTAGACTGTAGTCGTAGTAGGAACATATTCGAAGAAGAAACAGTGACATCTATTTGTTGGAGGTATCCAACAAACACATCATTTCTGAAACTTTTCTTTGCTGGGTATAGTTATGTATTTATCTATTTATTCATTTAGGTAAAATGATTAAATGAGAAGGACCTTATCTTTTATCTTAACATAATGTTAGGTCTTTCAATGTAATGTTTGTGAGCTAACAAACAAATTCTAAATGTTCCAGTTCAAAGGGGTATGGATCAGACATTTAGCTGATATTGGCTATTGTTCAACTGGAAGAGCTCCTAACAGGGCGGTACAGTACTTATTGTGTCTGATTGCAAACCCGGAAATACATGGGGTAATTCTGAAACTGAGCAGGAACCTACCCCCTGATGCATATTCCCCAGTGATACATCTAGGCTTCAGTGCATGGCTGGAACTTTTCCTTAAACTGGATGGGCTAGGGATGGTAGTCAAGGATTGTGAACCTGTTTTGCAGCAGATATTCCAAGATATTCCCAATATCCTGGCAGATAGAACAGACTTGGATGATTTACTGGCAATAGAATGCAAAGCTGGGATAACATACTTGGAGAAGATCAATAAAATCAAGGATAGGACCTTTGTTGAGGACAATAAACCAGTGTATGACTTGGATCAAGAAGTACCCTCGACAGGGTTTGTGAAATTCATTCCTAAAGTAGACCTTGATATCATGAAGAATGAAGGATCTGACAAGCTTAGCGACAGCACTGATATTATGATGAGGCTAACCCTGCACAATTGCTTAAGGTTCCCTATTATTTCAGAGATGGCCATTGAATGGTTGGGGGAGGAATTCGATCATGGGCTATGGCGTAGTCAAAATTTCAGCACACTTGCACCAATCAGCCGACAGGCCTGGATTATGATAGCTGGTCTGAACAATGGACACTTGCTTGAAATTGAAATGGCTGCTAACAATATGATTAAGTTGATAGACAAGGAGGAAGTGGAGTTTCCATTTGGAACTGCCTTGTTTGACAAGCGATGCCAGAGCAATCTTGGCATAACAATTATATGTGAAGGCACATATGGCTTTTCCTGCCATTAAAAGGGAACACAACTATCTGCACAGAATCTGGAGATCTTTCAGTCCTTACTTCAAATGTAACTGCACAGACTCCTCGGAGTGCAAGGATTCGATCACATGGTTTGACCAAGCCATATGGTTCGCATGCAACCATTTGGAATCAATATACCCAAGGTTTACTCCAGCTGGCAGAATAGGAGCATTTTTGAGTTTCATACAGCAGAATCTGAAAAAACCAGTTATGGCCCACCTAGTATACTTACAAGTAAGAGAAATGATGATACGGGTCACCAATAAGCTTGCCAGTGACCCAGAATGTGATGTTCAAGCTGCTTTTGGTAACAGTAAATTAGTCAATGTGTGTGAAATGATGATTAAGGACAGAAACTTCCTACTTACCAAGCATGGCTTGAACAAGGAGGACAACACATCCGCAATGTTTACACAAGCTACCTGCAGCAAACATGATGAGTTTATGCCTCCAAGGGTGACCAGGAGCAGTACCAACTATAATAGTGAAGGCAATGGTACCAGTTCCAGTTGCCAAATGATCGAGAGCTTAGCCAGTGAATCAGTTGCTTTTGTTAGTTCTACTAATGATGAAGCTTCGGTCTCTAAAGGACCAAGACCTGGCCACACCGATACCAATGATCCAAAACAGCAAAACTAATGTAATCAAATAAGGTATTTGGAGCATGCTTTTGGCTCTACTTTGAATTAGTCCACAAGATTAATCCAAAGGTGCATATTTTATGCGGGACACTAGCCTCGAACTTTTTGGCTTGGCACTTTACATACAACCATAATGGTTTATGATATGAACGGATTACTTATAAAGCATACACAGTATAGCTTATTTTGTGCAACAGTATAAGTTTATAGGATATCTTCACCACACTAATGCATGGTGGTTTTTGTGAACAAATATCTAAGCCTTGTATCAATGGCTTTGCCTATCATAATGAAATTTTGTTTTGTCCAGTATTGGACAAAAAATTGTTTGTCTTTCCCTTTTCAACAAGGCCTGGCTAAGAAACGCATGGTTAGGCAAAATTTCTTTAATAAGCTGTATTATTCTCTATAGCTTAATGATATTTCAAATAAAAGTCGTACTGACTTAATTATTGGCATAATTCTAGGATGATGAAGATGTTGCTGAACGCTGCATTGTCACTGGTCCTAGTGGTAGAAAAGTACTGGCCAAAGCCAATTGCACAAACATAAAAAAGGTTAGAATTCACTTTCGATTCTCTTCCAAAGTGATTGATGACATTAACCTAAGGGGGACCATTAAAGACTACCTTAGTTTAAGATTGGGGGACTTTGGATTGCACATTATGAAGAAAATCTGCATAGGCTGGACTTATGATGATCAATTAATAGACCTAGTATATAAACCATACCGGGGTCTTTTGCGATGAGGAAATACCAAAATGCATATGTCACATGCCTGGACTGGAAAGGTTTATGGATAAAAAAATAGGGCATATCAGAACCCTTGACCTCGCAATTGTTAAATCCAAAGAACTAAGAAATATGTTCAAGAAAGGTTTGAATTATATCCCGGATAAGCCTTTAAACCTAAATGAATTCATGGCCAATGTAGAGAAAGGAATCAGTGAACTGTTTGAAGGTCTGGAAAGGAGTGAGATTAACATACATCCCTACGAGGTTGTAAGCATTAAGAAAGGATTACTCAACTGCATAAAGGCTAAAGCTCAGGACGGCATAAATAACTCAACTGGGTTACATAATGCCACACAAGATTCAAAAGTTAAAAACTGCTTGAATTGGCTAAACAGAAATGTTTATGTTTCCAGTGTCGATAAGGCGGCTAATGTTCCATCTTTCATATGCCCATGGCACATTAGGGATATGGCACGAGCAAGATTGCATGGAAAGGATTTTATGGAGTATGCACGTGACGTAAATGTAAGTCTTTGCAGAAATTGATAACAAATCTAAAAGTTAACCTTTCAAATTTGGATTGCCCGTATAAGGATAGACTACCTTATATATTGGGGTTATACAAAGCCCATAAAAGCGATTTACGTGTGGATCACTAACGCCAATCGAACTATTTTTACCTTACCAGCCAAAATAATTACAAGAGGACTAAGAGGGCTGACTGAAATATTGCCTAAGGCTTATAAAATGAAACTGGAAAAGGTTAATGTTCTTTTACCAGGGAAAGTTAATGCATATTGGATTGTAGACTCAATATACGAAGTCATGCTCAATCTACCAGGCAAGATACACAATGTATTTAATGCTGACATCTCTAAATGCTATGAAAACATCCCACTTCAAGGGCAGGATGGGATTTGCAGGGTAATAAAAGAAGTGATTGGCCTTGCCTTGGACTACATGACCGACAAGGTAATGAGATAAAATTTTGCTCTGAGTTCTAGAGGATGATGTGATTTACACATGGGACAGCAAAAAACAGAAAGGAGAATCATGGTGTTATCTTGACAAAGAAGGTTTTTATGTGGCTCCTAAATAACTGCTTTGTCACACAAGGAAAAGGGATTTGGAAGCAGATCTGTGGCATTCCCATGGGGTTTGCTTGTTCCCCTGAATGGTGCAATCTGTACTTGTCATATTTTGAATTAAAACACATTGAAAAACCGCCAACAATGGTAGGCTCCAGGATATTGTGAAATTCAAAGACGCGAGAAGGTACATAGATGATGTATGTATTCCCAACGGAGGTGATCTGTCTAACTTCTTTCAAGAAGGGAAGAATTGCAGTGAATGTGATAATATATACAATCTGCAACTTCTACAGATAAAGGATGAGACTGAATATCAACCCATGGATAACAATAGGGGATTAATTGGTTTTAAAGGCAACTTTTTGAGTATCACCATAGAGGTGATTAATCCTCCTACAGGTCTGTACACCACGTATAAGTATGACAAGAGGGATAAATTGCCTTTTCAGGTCACGAAATTCATTCATGCTTCAAGTTGCCGACCTTTACCGAATGCTAGCAAAGTAATAATCTCTCAAATTCTACCACTGTTGTATGTCAATACAAGTCCAGTGAGAGCTATTATGGACATGAGAAGCCTGGTACAGGAATTTAATGATAATGGATTCAATGAGAAGGATCTGATTGTTAACATAAAACATCTGTTACTAAGAAATAAGTTTCCGTGCCCTAATTTCAAGATTAATGAAATATTGAGGTGGCTGGATAATTATTTCTCTTCTTCTGAGTAGGTTTGTAGGACCCTTCCTTATAGGGGGGTCCTACCTCCTATATTTGAAGGGGCCTGCATCCCGAGGGAGGGTTGTGGGAGAAGAAGAAGAAGAAGAAGAAGAAGAAGAAGAAGAAGAAGAAGAAGAAGAAGAAGAAGAAGAAGAAGAAGAAGAAGAAGAAGAAGAAGAAGAAGAAGAAGAAGAAGAAGAAGAAGAAGAAGAAGAAGAAGAAGAAATATGATCAAATATGCAAAAAATAAAAATGAAGCAAAGAAGTTTACTAACTTTGTGCCACCGTTTCCTTCTGCTGCATAGAACCATATGTATTTTGGGCAATAGGTTTGGTTCCTTAACTAAAGGCTGATTTGGGACTTAAGATCGATCAATGGCTATAGGTTGAGGGAAACCAAATTAAATGGTTGGTATATCAACAAAAAAGGCACACCTTAGGACCTTGTGATATGATCCAATAAGCATACAAGTGACACCCCATATATATATATTTTTTATGTTTATCTACTAAGGATTTTTTGCATAGTAATGGTTATATGATTATTATTTCAGCTAAATGAGATATCCGGATATGCTAAATGGATCCTTAGGGTTTATGAAACCAAGAGGTAGGCTGACCGGTCGACTTTAGATATGGTCGTGGGGATTTCTTGAGCCCAACGAAGAAAAAATCGGTGGCCCTTTGCATTAATGGGGCGGCAAGATAATGTTTGCCGCCAGAAAAAATTCCCCGCTTGTATTTAGCTCCCTCAAAATGATACACAATATTCTTCGTGGTTTAGCTTGGCGATTCCTACTGTATTCACTAAAAACTATTACAAAGGGTTGGAGGGGCCGCTTCATTTCATAACCATGCCAAAGGGGGTGTATCAAAGAGGGCCTGGAAAGAAGAACAAGGGTCCTAGCGATGGTGGCTTGCCACAGAAGAAGTATGATAAGAGCAGCTTCAACAAGAGGCCTAACCCTGGCGGACCTGCTTCCAGCATGCAAAAAAGAGGGACTTCAAACCAGGTCGGTTCTTAGATGCTTTATCTTATTGGGTACTCCAAATAACAAAAACAGGAAGTTTGATCCGGATAAGTAATTTAAATTGTAGTTTAAGACTATTATTTGTGTTACACGGATCTTGTTCATGAAAATCATGTACTCTTAGCATATGCATGCTTTATTCTGTTGCTACAGTTGTGTAATCTTAAGGAAAAAGATCAATGGCTGGGATGTAAGCCGGAATGGGCCAGTTTTAATACAAAATTAGCTTGCCAGGTCGTAGAAGTAGACATGCACAATCATTAGAAAATAAGCAGGATGGCTTACCATATTTCGGGAATAAATTATTGTGGTCCTATTGATCCCATAGGTGAGGTAATAGTATGCTCATTTACATTCTAACCCTGTCTGCTGGTTTTTCTGCTTAAAGGTGAAGCACGACTTAGCTTCTTACTTCTCTGATCAGAGACAAAAAGTGGACCATAAAACAAGATGAAATCTCAGGCATAAGCACAGGACTGTGCTGGTCTGATTGTTTTAAGTATGATACCCTAGGATATCTGTGCTTAAATGTGTAATGGTTTAAGCCTAACCTAGTGTAACCTGGCTCCTTCTACATGTATTGGTAGACTAGCTCTAATATGCATCTATTTTCTGAAAATAGTAGGTGAAGGGCAATGAGCCAGAGAGTTGTATAGCTTACCTGACGCCCCTTGTCTTGTTACCATGTTTTGCTAACATTGGCATTGTTTGGGTGCAGGTAACCACGACTCTCTCTCTGGTTCTATTTTCAGTTAATGAGCACTGCCGTTTTATGGCGATAAAAAGGGAAAAACAACTATGGCTGTGGACAAACTATGGGTGAGATCCATCCTGCTTTAAGGCAATAATTTGATGCAGCAGCCAATATTAGTACTTTGGATACAGTTGATGTTCTTTGGGGCTATGTGTACCATGATTATGATAGCTTATTGAAAAAACAAAAGGTCTGGAGAAATGGACCCGTAAGAGTACGGAAATGTGATAACAAACAGATTATTATGATTCAGGAAATGGAAAGAATATAATTTGAAAGGCTGACTTCTGGTTTAAAATGTTATGTAACTTATTTCAAGATGTAGATAATAAAAGCTTTAATGGTTAAAGGTTAAGGAAATGATTTCAGAAAGGTAAAAAATAAACAAAAAGAAAATAAGATTGATATTTCAAACTTTACGTTATCTTGGATCAAATAAAAGCCAAGAACTCAAAAGGATGGTAGTAGGAGTACCTGATGTGGCCTGGCATAAACCCCAGGGTAGATATTTTGGGGCATGGGCCTACTATGAACAAGGCATTTAAATGTTTTTTTTAAAACTTTATTTAGACTGTAGTCGTAGTAGGAACATATTCGAAGAAGAAACAGTGACATCTATTTGTTGGAGGTATCCAACAAACACATCATTTCTGAAACTTTTCTTTGCTGGGTATAGTTATGTATTTATCTATTTATTCATTTAGGTAAAATGATTAAATGAGAAGGACCTTATCTTTTATCTTAACATAATGTTAGGTCTTTCAATGTAATGTTTGTGAGCTAACAAACAAATTCTAAATGTTCCAGTTCAAAGGGGTATGGATCAGACATTTAGCTGATATTGGCTATTGTTCAACTGGAAGAGCTCCTAACAGGGCGGTACAGTACTTATTGTGTCTGATTGCAAACCCGGAAATACATGGGGTAATTCTGAAACTGAGCAGGAACCTACCCCCTGATGCATATTCCCCAGTGATACATCTAGGCTTCAGTGCATGGCTGGAACTTTTCCTTAAACTGGATGGGCTAGGGATGGTAGTCAAGGATTGTGAACCTGTTTTGCAGCAGATATTCCAAGATATTCCCAATATCCTGGCAGATAGAACAGACTTGGATGATTTACTGGCAATAGAATGCAAAGCTGGGATAACATACTTGGAGAAGATCAATAAAATCAAGGATAGGACCTTTGTTGAGGACAATAAACCAGTGTATGACTTGGATCAAGAAGTATCCTCGACAGGGTTTGTGAAATTCATTCCTAAAGTAGACCTTGATATCATGAAGAATGAAGGATCTGACAAGCTTAGCGACAGCACTGATATTATGATGAGGCTGACCCTGCACAATTGCTTAAGGTTCCCTATTATTTCAGAGATGGCCATTGAATGGTTGGGGGAGGAATTCGATCATGGGCTATGGCGTAGTCAAAATTTCAGCACACTTGCGCCAATCAGCCGACAGGCCTGGATTATGATAGCTGGTCTGAACAATGGACACTTGCTTGAAATTGAAATGGCTGCTAACAATATGATTAAGTTGATAGACAAGGAGGAAGTGGAGTTTCCATTTGGAACTGCCTTGTTTGACAAGCGATGCCAGAGCAATCTTGGCATAACAATTATATGTGAAGGCACATATGGCTTTTCCTGCCATTAAAAGGGAACACAACTATCTGCACAGAATCTGGAGATCTTTCAGTCCTTACTTCAAATGTAACTGCACAGACTCCTCGGAGTGCAAGGATTCGATCACATGGTTTGACCAAGCCATATGGTTCGCATGCAACCATTTGGAATCAATATACCCAAGGTTTACTCCAGCTGGCAGAATAGGAGCATTTCTGAGTTTCATACAGCAGAATCTGAAAAAACCAGTTATGGCCCACCTAGTATACTTACAAGTAAGAGACATGATGATACGGGTCACCAATAAGCTTGCCAGTGACCCAGAATGTGATGTTCAAGCTGCTTTTGGTAACAGTAAATTAGTCAATGTGTGTGAAATGATGATTAAGGACAGAAACTTCCTACTTACCAAGCATGGCTTGAACAAGGAGGACAACACATCCGCAATGTTTACACAAGCTACCCGCAAAGAAACATGATGAGTTTATGCCTCCAAAAGGGTGACCGGAGCGCACCAACTATAATAGTGAAGGCAATGGTACGGTTCCGGTTGCCAAATGATCGAGAGCTTAGCCCGATGAATCGCTTGCTTTTGTTAGTTCTACTAATGATGAAGCTTAGGTCTCTAAAGGACCAAGACCAGCCACACCGATACCAATGATCCAAAACGAGGCAAAACTAATGTACTGAAATAAGGTATTTGGAGCATGCTTTTGGCTCCGGCTGAATTAGTCCACAGTACTAATCCAGTGTGCATATTTTTATGCAGGACACTAGCCTCGAACTTTTTGGCTTGGCACTTTACATACAACCATAATGGTTTATGATATGAACGGATTACTTATAAAGCATACACAGTATAGCTTATTTTGTGCAACAGTATAAGTTTATAGGATATCTTCACCACACTAATGCATGGTGGTTTTTGTGAACAAATATCTAAGCCTTGTATCAATGGCTTTGCCTATCATAATGAAATTTTGTTTTGTCCAGTATTGGACAAAAAATTGTTTGTCTTTCCCTTTTCAACAAGGCCTGGCTAAGAAACGCATGGTTAGGCAAAATTTCTTTAATAAGCTGTATTATTCTCTATAGCTTAATGATATTTCAAATAAAAGTCGTACTGACTTAATTATTGGCATAATTCTAGGATGATGAAGATGTTGCTTTGAGCCGCATTTGCATTGTCCACTTGGTCCTAGTGGTAGAAAAGTACTGGCCAAAGCCAATTGCACAAACATAAAAAAGGTTAGAATTCACTTTCGATTCTCTTCCAAAGTGATTGATGACATTAACCTAAGGGGGACCATTAAAGACTACCTGAGTTTAAGATTGGGGGACTTTGGATTGCACATTATGAAGAAAATCTGCATAGGCTGGACTTATGATGATCAATTAATAGACCTAGTATATAAACTATACCGGGTCTTTGCAGATGAGGAAATACCAAAATGCATATGTCACATGCCTGGACTGGAAAGGTTTATGGATAAAAAAATAGGGCATATCAGAACCCTTGACCTCACAATTGTTAAATCCAAAGAACTAAGAAATATGTTCAAGAAAGGTTTGAATTATATCCCGGATAAGCCTTTAAACCTAAATGAATTCATGGCCAATGTAGAGAAAGGAATCAGTGAACTGTTTGAAGGTCTGGAAAGGAGTGGGATTAACATACATCCCTACGAGGTTGTAAGCATTAAGAAAGGATTACTCAACTGCATAAAGGCTAAAGCTCAGGACGGCATAAATAACTCAACTGGGTTACATAATGCCACACAAGATTCAAAAGTTAAAAACTGCTTGAATTGGCTAAACAGAAATGTTTATGTTTCCAGTGTCGATAAGGCGGCTAATGTTCCATCTTTCATATGCCCATGGCACATTAGGGATATGGCACGAGCAAGATTGCATGGAAAGGATTTTATGGAGTATGCACAGGACAGAACAGAAGTACTGCAGGAAATTGATAACAGTCTAAAGTTAACCTTTCAGCTGGATTGCCCGTATAAGGATAGACTACCTTATATATTGGGGTTATACAAAGCCCATAAAAGCGATTACAGGTGGATCACTAACGCCAATCGAACTATTTTTACCTTACCAGCCAAAATAATTACAAGAGGACTAAGAGGGCTGACTGAAATATTGCCTAAGGCTTATAAAATGAAACTGGAAAAGGTTAATGTTCTTTTACCAGGGAAAGTTAATGCATATTGGATTGTAGACTCAATATACGAAGTCATGCTCAATCTACCAGGCAAGATACACAATGTATTTAATGCTGACATCTCTAAATGCTATGAAAACATCCCACTTCAAGGGCAGGATGGGATTTGCAGGGTAATAAAAGAAGTGATTGGCCTTGCCTTGGACTACATGACTGGACAAGGTAATGAGATAAAATTTTGCTACAGAGTTCTAGAGGATGATGTGATTTACACATGGGACAGCAAAAAACAGAAAGGAGAATCATGGTGTTATCTTGACAAAGAAGGTTTTTGTGATCTTAATATGTGGCTCCTAAATAACTGCTTTGTCACACAAGGAAAAGGGATTTGGAAGCAGATCTGTGGCATTCCCATGGGGTTTGCTTGTTCCCCTGAATGGTGCAATCTGTACTTGTCATATTTTGAATTAAAACACATTGAAAAACTGGCCAACAATGGTAGGCTCCAGGATATTGTGAAATTCAAAGACGCCAGAAGGTACATAGATGATGTATGTATTCCCAACGGAGGTGATCTGTCTAACTTCTTTCAAGAAGGGAAGAATTGTAGTGAATGTGATAATATATACAATCTGCAACTTCTACAGATAAAGGATGAGACTGAATATCAACCCATGGATAACAATAGGGGATTAATTGGTTTTAAAGGCAACTTTTTGAGTATCACCATAGAGGTGATTAATCCTCCTACAGGTCTGTACACCACGTATAAGTATGACAAGAGGGATAAATTGCCTTTTCAGGTCACGAAATTCATTCATGCTTCAAGTTGCCGACCTTACCTGAATGCTAGCAAAGTAATAATCTCTCAAATTCTACCACTGTTGTATGTCAATACAAGTCCAGTGAGAGCTATTATGGACATGAGAAGCCTGGTACAGGAATTTAATGACAATGGATTCAATGAGAAGGATCTGATTGTTAACATAAAACATCTGTTACTAAGAAATAAGTTTCCAGGCCTGAATTTCAGTATTAATGAAATATTGAGGTGGCTGGATAATTATTTCTCTTCTTCTGAGTAGGTTTGTAGGACCCTTCCTTATAGGGGGGTCCTACCTCCTATATTTGAAGGGGCCTGCATCCCGAGGGAGGGTTGTGGGAGGAGGAGGAGGAGGAGGAGGAGGAGGAGGAGGAGGAGGAGGAGGAGGAGGAGGAGGAGGAGGAGGAGGAGGAGGAGGAGGAGGAGGAGGAGGAGGAGAAGAGAGATTCTATTCGATTCTTCAAATTTCTGACCGATTTTATGCTTTATGCGATATTAAGTTGTCCTAATATTATGGAATATCGAATTATCCCTATATTGATGAATATTGATATTGAATGGTTGCATGATAATTTATGTTGTGGAAAAATACATGGGAAGCTTTAAGCCTAAAATGGCTAGGGTGCAATAAAGGGTGGCCTATGGTTTAATATTGCTTATGGTTAAAGAAGGGCCAGAAAGGCAAAACAAAGATATTCATCGATCTAGGAATTGCTCTTATGTGAGCTTTAATTGAGTATAGGGTCATATCTAAGCTTTATGTTCCACTTGGGACATGGGAATATATTAACGCTTGAATGGGACATTCAAATGCTTGAAAAATATAAGATTGTATGATATTTTAATATTTACAATGACTATTGAGTGATGGGGAGTACCATAGTAATATGCAAAAGGACAAAAAATGCTAGTCAAAAGATATGCACACAAATCTATACCCCATTAAATGCTTGGTGATGGTTTCAAGAAGAATATCCTATGGTTGGTCCAAAGTGATTTCTATAGTACGATGGCCTTGCAATTGCAAGTGTGGCCCTAAATTAAGAGACATACCTTTATGTACATGGGATATAATGTCATATTTTCTAACGGAAATGGTGTCGAAAGGATTTATTTGCTTGACAAATTACATAAGAACCTTCCAGACCTTATGGGCTTTGCTCGAAGTGTTCTTTGGCGCCATTTAGCCGCCTGCATGACAAATGGTTGCCTAGATAGATTGCTATGGACTGTTAGTTCCTAAACTAGCAATGGCCGAAAATATGGAAGATCCAAAACGTGGAAATCTGGCTCTTGACTGGAGTTCTGAGGTTTCAAGAAGCGGATATGGCAGCCGCTTTTCAAAAATGAAATGCCGATTTTGCTGAAGCTACTAAATAATACCAGCAATCAGAACACCGGATGCTCTTATTCAGGTTTGAGTTACAGGGCTTTGTATCTCATTCGATGCCCTATTGTTGCATGATATATCTTTATTTGCTGCTTATATGCCCTTAGTTCTTTGATGCAGCTCAGATTAAGATCTACAGGAAGTCAAATGGTTAAGCTGTGCTTCAGTGCCAAAACTGCCGGCATGCATTTATTTTTTACAAGTGCTAAGGGAGAAATGGCAGAGCTTATTATGCCGAAACATGATATCAAGGAGTGGATGCTATTGGATATTCTATGTCATGATATTACAGTGCATCTATAATGAAGCAAGCTGGTCTTATTGTGCCAAAAACATAATACTTGCGACTGGAGTGCCAGATACAATCTGCTATCGAATCATAGTTATAGAGGTAAATGATATCCATTTTGGTGATGCTAACTATGAAGAGAAATATCAGGCTTGCAAATGAGCTTGAAACATAAGCTGACATATGGCTTTGGCATTCGATGCTGTTGTTCTTATTTGTACAGGCTGCCATTACAACATTCGAGGTGATGCGAGTTACAGAAAATGTAATTCTAAACGATGATGGAGAATATCTTTGCAACATCGTAATATAAAAAATAATCGAAGCTCTCTAAATCAGGTTTGGTTAGAGCTTTGTATTGAGTTGGTGTTGAAACATTTCTGTGCTTTGTATGCTTAAACAGAGTAACTACTTTGAGAATGTTTGATGGTTCTATTTGAGAATCTATATGTTCAAAAATATGTATGAAGTTCTACATCTTATGGTATATTTCTTATGTTTAACTTTGATATGACTTGGAAGATGTGAATGCAATTAGAGCAGAAATAATATGTTGAGGTGAAGTTTAATGGAGTAATTTTAAAATTTCATAGACTGTATACTTATAGTTGTAAAGAGATTATCACGCTATAAAACAATTGATCAACGTGACCAGCTAGATTTAGGACTAAGAAATTAGTTCTCGTCTAATGGGAATGATTGAGTTCAATTGAGAAATTATAATGCTAAAGATTATATTGTTCCAGGCCTTTCTAGTTAATGTCACCTCAGGGCAAAAGGATACAATTGGTGATCAGCGATGAGCTGAGAGACCCAATGTACCTTTTGGCCCTTGCACATTTACCATTATCATGCTAATTGTGTATTGATTGGCTGCAGGTACGGGTTCTCTCCTCCAATTGTCTCTTATTTGCTGTTAGAGTTGGCGTTAACTTGGAGATGGAGTTACTGGAAGCGTAACTAAAGCTACACTTACTTTGTACCTCTATTTTTTTATTTGACACATAGATGGGAATAATTTACAGTAATACTTTATGTCCTCTAATTGGCTGCAGGTACGGGTTCTCTCCTCTAATTGTGTTCATTTTGCTGTTAGAGTTGGCGTTAACGCGGAAGAGGATGGAATACCTTATATCAAGATTCAAAGTTTACTTTACATTGTGTACTTCCAAATTCAAAACTTTATAGATGTAAGATTTAAGATTTATGTTTATAGTTGTAAGATTATATGACAAGACGTAAGATTATTCAAGTTTAAAAATGTAAAATTATAAGACAATATGTAAGATTCTTCAAGTTTATAGATGGAAGATTATTTGGCAAGTTATATGGGCTTTGGTTTGGAGAGTGCCTGATGTGGCCTGGCCTAAAAAACCAGGGTGGATATTGGGATAAGTGATCTTGCCTTGAACAAGGTTCTTTTAATGTAATTTTTTGCATAACTGTGACTGTAGTCTTGGCAAGAACATGTACGAAGAAGAAATCGTGACTTCCACTTGCTGGAGATATCTGGCAAACACATCTCTTCTACAAACCAGGTTAGTTTGACTATTATTGCTTTTGGACAGTAAAATAGGTTCTGCTACCATATGCTATGGTAAATGGCCCATAGCCTATTATGATATAGGGTTTTATACTATATCAGGCTGTCCATGGTACTTAAGGCCCACTGTGCCTCATGTACTTCAAGATTTTAAAACCCTGACGTTTTGTTGGGTCTTGAACTAGTCTATTGTACTAGTTCTTGAATTATCTGCTATTGCGGATATGGTATTTGGTCCAATGCACCTTATACTAATAAGATAAAGATGATATAATAATTTGATGCTGATTGAAAGATTCTTTCACCGCTTTTTTTTTTCAGTGTAAGGAAGTAGGACCCCTTTTTATAGGGGTCCTGCTTTCCTATAAAAAAGGGAGTCCTACATCCCGAGGGAGGGATTGTGGAGAGAAGAAGAAGAAGAAGAAGAAGAAGAAGAAGAAGAAGAAGAAGAAGAAGAAGAAGAAGAAGAAGAAGAAGAAGAAGAAGAAGAAGAAGAAGAGAATATTCTTTTTTGATTCTTCAAATAATTGAAATGACAAAAGAAAATCCATATGTTGTTCTGCAAGAGGATTGAGCCTATAAGGCCACATGAGGCAAAACAATTTTACATGATTATACTTTCTTTAGTATGGGGTATGAACCATACTAAGAGCTTAGAGCCAAATCGTGCACTTGAATATTTGGACACCTGATATGCAAATTTGGCTCAAAATGCAATTTTCTTAGAGCCTATTATACTTTTGGCTTAGGGCATCTATAGAGCCTTGGGTGTCATAATATTAGACTTGTTAGCTTGTTAGGCAGAGCCACTGGGCAAGTTATACTAGATGTAAGCGGGATAATTAATTGTACAATTTCAATGATGTTCTTTTGGTTCTTCATAATATCTCGAAGTATTCCAAGGGTTTTTGATGGCCTTATGGATATGGAAGAATAAAATAAAAGTCTTGATATTTAATCTTGAAATTTTGATATTTCTATCTTAAAATTCGAGGGATGTAAAAGTAATGCTTCCGTGGTTTGAACCCCGGTCTACCACGCTAGAGCCAAATGCTTTAACATACTAGCTAACTAGTTTACAAATTTTATAAACAGTTAATCTTATTATGTAAATCTGAAATTTGGTGATAACTTAGACTGTATCAACCAAAAGGGGAACTATGCCGCCAAAATGACATTATGGCCGCTTATGCAAAGCTTCGACTTCACAAAACAAGAAGCCGGAGATGTTTGAGCGGTCCAATCTGCTCTAACGTTTGCATTGGCAACCTGATAGCATTAAATTTATGTTCTAGGTTAAGTAGGCGATGATCTTTGGACATGTTATCCCCGAGATTTATAGATGAAAAGCTCTAAAATGAGTTAGGGCGTCATGCGGTCTAATCTATTGCCGATATGGTGTTTGGCAATATGGCCATGAGCTCGAGTTTGTGGCCTTTGCAAAATAATCGAAAATGCAAGGTGCGATTTTGCAAATAGATTCATAGAACTGCTTTTTTCCTTATATCTGGATAAATCTTTAGTCTTAGGAAATGCTTCAAGTCTATAGATGCAAAGGCGATGTTGTATCCACTATTTTCTCCTATGCCGGCTTGTATGGCGAGGCTTGTCTCCCAAAAAATAGAAGCCGGGTATTGAAAGGCGTTATTCAGGAGCAATGGTTTTATTTGTTTGATGTGTTTCCACTGATTTTCTAGCATGATGCAAATCTGGAGCTATTTAGCTATGATGGAGCATATTGGCTATAATGCCTTGTACGAATCTGATGGTAGGCCAAACAAATATTTGGCTTGTCGGTGAAGATCAGTATGAGATGCCTCTGACAACTAATGCCACAGCATGGACTGAGCAAATGCAATCTGCTACTTTATGGAGTGCGGAATAAGGTCAGATATAATATCATTAGAAACGCCTATTGATACATGGGTAAGAATGAAAATTCAGATTATTAGCTAATCAGTTGCATATCTTTAAAATGCAAAAGTTTCTTAAGATGCAAAGGCATTTTTGAGGTAGTCGTTTGTTTTATATTATATTATATTATTTCCTGCCTAGTTTAGAGAAGGTCTCGCCTTAATGGCTGTTCATTTGTGGTGACCATAAATTTATGGCAAAAAATCGTATGTACAAGAGGTCCATTGACTTCTTGGGCTTAACAAGCAAACTCATTCTGAATGGTGATGCCATGATCGTTGAAGATGGCCGTCTTGAAAAACATGTAGGCACCACTGGTGACAACATAATATCAAAACAATGGAAGCTCTCTAAATCAGGTTTGGGTCGAGCTTTGTTTTATGTTGGCTCTAAAACATTTCTATGGTTTGTAAGTTTGGAAATAGTAAGCTATCAAATGAGGAAGTTTAAAATGCCAAATTGAGAAAGTTTAAGATGTTAAAATTTTATACTTAAAGTTGTGAGGAAATTATTATGATGTAGAACATGCTCTCAACATGACCAGCTAGATTTGGGGCTAAGAAATTAGTTCTCGTCTAATGGGAATGATTGTGATCAATTGGTACTATGCTAAATATGTTAAAATGATTGAGATCAATCGGGAAATTGCAATTATAATGCTAAATATGTTACTATTCCAGTCTTTTCTAGTTAAATGTCACCTCAGGGCAAAAGGTACAATTGGTGATCAGTGATAAACTGAGAGACCCAATGTACCTTTTTGGCCTACACATTTACCATTATCATGCTAATTGTGTATTGATTGGTCACAGTGCAGGGTTCTCTCCTCTAATTGTGTTCATTTTGCTGTTAGAGTTGGCGTTAACGCGGAAGAGGATGGAATACCTTATATCAAGATTCAAAGTTTACTTTACATTGTGTACTTCCAAATTCAAAACTTTATAGATGTAAGATTTAAGATTTATGTTTATAGTTGTAAGATTATATGACAAGACGTAAGATTATTCAAGTTTAAAAATGTAAAATTATAAGACAATATGTAAGATTCTTCAAGTTTATAGATGGAAGATTATTTGGCAAGTTATATGGGCTTTGGTTTGGAGAGTGCCTGATGTGGCCTGGCCTAAAAAACCAGGGTGGATATTGGGATAAGTGATCTTGCCTTGAACAAGGTTCTTTTAATGTAATTTTTTGCATAACTGTGACTGTAGTCTTGGCAAGAACATGTACGAAGAAGAAGAAGAAGAAGAAGAAGAAGAAGAAGAAGAAGAAGAAGAAGAAGAAGAAGAAGAAGAAGAAGAAGAAGAAGAAGAAGAAGAAGAAGAAGAAGAAGAAGAAGAAGAAGAAGAAGAAGAAGAAGAAGAAGAAGAAGCAGCTAAAGGAATCTTAATAAGTCTGTTCGAATGGTAAAGTTGATGGAAGCAATATGTTTTCAGTAAGGATAAGGGGATGGGTTTGACAATACGGGGCGTAGGACATTAAATTGGGAGTAATGGGTAAGTTACATGTGTGTAAAGAAGAAGGGGAAGTGCAAATAACATGTGAGTAATAATGGCAAGGATGTGTGATACTAAAAGACTTCCGTTATAATTTGGTGGTGTGGCTGGTTATACGGAATGGTACATAGGCTGTGGTATAAGTTGTTGGCAGAAACATTGAATGGGCATGAAGAATCGAATGAAAAAACTAGTAGGGGCTTAGTGACAGCTTGCAGTACTATTAATACAATGGCTTTTGACCTATACTTTGGGAATACCATAAGCAAACAGGGTATAGAATTCAAAAACATTATGGGAATTGGCTTTATATGAAAGAATTGATTACATTAAGGATGTTGTGTATGGGGCTTCACAGTAAGGTAGTTGGGAGGATATTATGGCTATGGTTAAGAAAGGACAAAAATAAAACATGGGTATGGAAATATGCGGTGTACTCTACATGGTATGGTTTTTCTGCGGTGTATTTTACATGGTATGGTATTTATGGGAATACCATATACTGGTTGTGGTCTCCTGTTGTGTAGGCCTTTTATGACAGACTTATTCACATAAATGACATGGTGTACAAGGGGTGTATACATAATGTTAGTTTAAATGGTGGATAAAAATATAGTATGGACATGGGTAATATTCTATGGATAAGAATTCATGGAATCAGTGAGTTTAGGGTTCGGAATAGCAGGCAAAACCGTCGGGCGGCATAAGCACCACCTGGACATACTATCTGCATCTCCGAACTCGTGGGGATAGATTGCGGTGACAACAGGGCATAAATGGGAGCTGCGGGATGGTTATGTTGCAGTACAACAGAAGTTGGATAAGCAGATTTCGTGTTGCATCCGGCTTACTTGTGGAAGCAAAATGCCGAAGGGAGTTTACCCACGGAATCCTGGAAGGAGAAGTCGGGCGCAGTTGGCAGGAAATCTGCCTAGGAATAATTTCGGAAGGCAAAATGGAGCTAAACGGCAAGCAAGTTCTTCCTCTTCGCAAATGCAGATTACTGATATGGGAGGCGACAGAAATCAGGTTTGGGATGAATGCTTTGCTGAAGTTTATGGTTAATTTGAAGTTAATGTTTGTTGCTTTTTGCAAACTCTTCATCCTTCACATGTACGTTAAAGGTTGAATGACCGGACTGTACAAAGGTTCACGGGTTGAATTGCAGAGTCTACATGTTGTCTTTAGCTTTCATGATTTGCTGGGTTCTTAGTTGGTCTGGATAGGGGTATAGGTAGATAGATTGGATAGGTGCTCTATAAAAGCTCATGGGTGGAGTGTGGCAGGCACATTTAGCTAGGCTGGCTGGAAATTGTATGAGCAAGACTAGGGCTGCTGGTCTGCGTGTGAGAGTGTAGTCTTCTATGCATAGGGATGGTGTTTTGACATGTGTTAGTGCTTGTTGGTAGCCCATTGCATGCTGTTAGCAGTGTAGTATTCGCAGCATGTACGGCTAGTTTGCAGCTAGTTTCTCTTTATGTTGCATTTGGGGTTCCTTTGAATATTGTTAGTATTATGGAAAAATGGATGTTGGTCAAGCTTAAGGTGGAAAACGTGGTTACATGGAGTATATTTCTACCAAAAAACAGGTGTATGTTATGCTGACAGATTAACAGGATTTAAATGGGTTGCTTAAAGATGGTAGTACTTGGATTTAGTGGTACAAGTTCATTAAGTTAATGGTGCTTGCTGGGGTAAGCAGCAAATGGATGCAAGGCTACTTGCATAATCTGTGTTGATTTTATGATTTTATGTTAGTATGTCAATGGAAAATCTTGAGGTGAAGGGCGAAGAGCCAAGAAGTTTCATTGCTTACCTGTCACCCCTTGCATTGTTACCAAATTTTTGCTAACATTTGTATTGTTTGGGTGCAGGTAACCGAAACTTCTTCTCCTTAATGTTTTTCATTTTGTGGAGAACTTGAAGAACCAAGGATGATGGAATATAGCTGACATGGTGAGATCTAACTGGTGGTGGATGATCATAAACAAGGCTGCAATATAATGGATTTAATATGTACATCTTAATTGAATGGAAAGTCTTCAGTTTTATATCTGTAATCATGACGTTTTCATGACATGGAAGCAGAAATATTTTCTGATTTTAATACTGAAGGTGATATTTTCCTTTTGCATTTGGTTAAACATAATGATGTGCTTTAGTAACTGGCTATTGGGAATGCATATAATATGAATGGATATGGCCTGGGTTAAAAACCAGGGTGGATATAGTGGAATGTTTTTACCTTGAATTAAATCTACTCTTGTTGTAGTACAAAGTAGTATTTTAATCTGGGTAAAGACGTATCGAAGAAGAAGAAGAAGAAGAAGAAGAAGAAGAAGAAGAAGAAGAAGAAGAAGAAGAAGAAGAAGAAGAAGAAGAAGAAGAAGAAGAAGAAGAAGAAGAAGAAGAAGAAGAAGAAGAAGAAGAAGAAGAAGAAGAAGAAGAAGAAGAAGAAGAAGAAGAAGAAGAAGAAGAAGAAGAAGAAGAAGAAGAAGAAGAAGAAGAATATTCTCTTAGATTCTTCTAATCTCTTTTATATTTTGCAAAATAATTCTAATGGATGATACCAATGGTAAACATGCATAAATAACTATAACAAAAATGCTATATGGTTATGGAATCTCGCTGACAATTGTGTTCATGGATACCTTTTGTAAATGAAAAATTTGATCCTTCCACATTCTTGATATTTGATGTGGTGTGTTCCAAGTTGTCCAATGATGTTCAATGGATTAAGTGTGAACAACGTGCATGAGCCATTCCATATGGATTGATTCATTTGATTGGCATAAAATATGAGCAAAAGGGGACAATGGGGCCTATTATTTTCCTCTAAGGTTGTAGACCCTATGGTAATGGGTCATAAATGGTCCATCCAAAAAGGCAAAAATGCAAAAAGAAAAATGCAAGATTGATGATTATCATGAATTTATAGCCCAATAAATGCTCTTTGATGGTTCTAAAAATAGTTTAATGGATGACTTTCATGAGGTGAGAAAAGGACAATGGTTATGGTACCAATATTAATGGTTGTACTTGGATAACATTAAAGCAAGGGAGAGACGTGACTATTTAAAAGAAAACCATGGGGGATGGCAAAAAGCGACATTGGCATTTTATTTAGACTTGATATTGATATGCTCAATAATATAATGATACAAACTCTGTTGTGAAGAGAGCAAGTGCCGAAAATCCAACGGCAAGCAAAATTTTTGGGCTTTATGCATTTGGGGCTTTTCCCAACATATTTTTAGCGCCCAAAGGGGCCGCCTCTGTGGCTTGTTGGTTCTGATACCAAAAGCTATGATCTCCATCTATCTGTTCGATTCTAAAAACTAGATGCCAGTGGTTTTTAGAGATGGTTGAAGTGTTTTAAGGTGGATTCTACTGGTTATTATGAGCTCTGGCTGAACATATGATGTCTGATAAGCCGCTTTTCTAAAACTAGATGCTCATCTTGATGGAGCTTTATGGCAAAATATTAATCCCCTATTGCGGATAATAGCTCTTCACAAGGTCTTCGAGATATATTTGTGGCGGGATGCTTCAAGCAATATACGTTACCAGCAACTAGAATACTGGAAGCTCTTACACAGGTTTGGATTTTTGGTTATCTCTTGCTTGAATCATTTTTAAGATTTTGCATAAGAGAGTAAAGGCTTTAAACTTATATCTTGAAAGTCTGCTATATGAATATATGTTTATGGTTGAATCTAGTAAGAGGTCTAATACAAATGGCTTTCTGCTATAACATGGTTTCCACTGCAACCATACAGATCTAATTATGATTCTCTTAACTGTGAGGAACAAACAGGGGTTGGCACTTCCTGCATTAGACCTCTGATACAGCTATGGTATGGATGCTCATATGGCAGGAAAATGATGGTGGAGCGCATATACTCAGGTTAGACTATGGCAATATGGATGCTTTGGCCAGAATGCTTAGTTCCAGCCATGTAATGATGGTTATGGTTGCTAGTATTACTATTAATATGAAAAAGTAGACAAATATGTGCTTGTTTATGAGCACTATATGTGAACAATATGAAATACGTCTATTAAATGAATAGATTGTATAAGACTAGGCTATAAGTATTTCATACTTCCAGACATAGAAATATTTGTGCATGCGGACTTCTAGGTGGATAAAATAATATTTGGAGATGAATTTGTGATGCTTATAATGTTAAAAATAATTTGCTTCACGATACAAAACTGATTATGATATCTTGAAATCTTGAAATTCATATTATGAAATTGATTATCAAGGTTACCAACTAGATTTGGGACTAAGTAATTAGTTCTCGTCTGATGGTTATACTTGATATCAATTGGGAAGTTTATAATGCTTAAATTATTAATATTCCAGTTTCCTTTTTTGTTAATGTCCACCTCAGGGCAAAAGGATACAATTGGTGATCAGTGATAAACTGAGAGACCCAATGTACCTTTTGGCCCTTGCACATTTACCATTATCATGCTAATTGTGTATTGATTGGCTGCAGGTACGGGTTCTCTCCTCCAATTGTCTCTATTTTGCTGTTAGAGTTGGCGTTAACGTGGAAATGGAGTAACTGGATGCGTAAAAGATGAAATAAGCAACACTTTGATAGTGACACAGATAAGACATTTGAATAAATATGAGCTTTATAGACTTTATACAGGAATATTATTGAATACTCTATATTTTGTACTTTATGGCACTTGATATTTACACTTTGAGAACTACAAAATACGTTGCAGTTAAACTTTACATTGTATAATTTATACTTGGTACTTTAAAATTTGAGATTTGCACTTTACACTTTGAAATCTAAGATTTATACTTTGTGGAAAATGTTTTTCAAATCCAGGAAGTTATATGGGCTAATGGTTTGGAGAGTGCCTGATGTGGCCTGGCCTAAAAAACCAGGGTGGACATTGGGATAAGTGATCTTGCCTTGAACAAGGTTCTTTTAATGTAATTGTTTGCATAACTGTGACTGTAGTCTTGGCAAGAACATGTACGAAGAAGAAGAAGAAGAAGAAGAAGAAGAAGAAGAAGAAGAAGAAGAAGAAGAAGAAGAAGAAGAAGAAGAAGAAGAAGAAGAAGAAGAAGAAGAAGAAGAAGAAGAAGAAGAAGAAGAAGAAGAAGAAGAAGAAGAAGAAGAAGAAGAAGAAGAAGAAGAAGAAGAAGAAGAAGAAGAAAGGTTCTTCTATGAAATGCTAGATATGTATATGTTTCTTCATATGGCCTACAAATAGTATACAAGGTCACAAATGGGTACATGGGTAAATAATGGTAAATAAACCAATGTATAAAAGGTTTGTCACAATGGATTATATGGTACCATGGACCAAAGTAATAATAATATAAAAGGTTTTTTTAAAAGAATACTGTGGTTAGCATATCGAAACCCTATGAATCGTATTTAATTTTATTAACTATAAGATAAGACATTGCGGGGTATCTGGGATCTAATGGACCCCGGCGTGACGGCATTTAAGCTCTGGCATAGGCATTTAAGCTCTGGCATACGGTAAAGTGGAGATAGATACGAAAATCCATTTGAGCGGGAATTGCTGGACGATCTACTTAAGGTATGAAGCAATTAATTTCTTACTCAACATTGCATTCTATAGAGCTGCCGGACTGGTACTCCGCCTTAGAATCATGCCGAAAGGAATGTATGAGAGAACTCCAGGGAAGAAGAGTAAAGCCTGAGAATCACGAGGGAACACTTTGCCTAAGAAGTTTGGAAAAAGCAACAATGGAAATAGGTTTTACAACAAACCAAGTACTTCAATGCAAGCTAAGAACACGGGGGCGCACCAAATCAGTCACGATATGATAGATTTGTGCTTAGGTAAACTGAAAGATAAGCAAAAAATGCGAAATGGTAAATATGACTTAGGTTCTCTGCTGCGACCAGGGTATATGGCTCAAGAATGGTTACATGAATATGAGAAAAGCTTTATAGTAAATAGACCTTAGAAGTTCGTAACCTTAGTTAATATGCTATCTAAATCTGAAAATTTAACACAGGTTTTTTGGTAATATGACAGTTTAAGATAAGAATATATAATGATAGGATAAATATGCTTATATGCAAAAGGAGTTTTGGATGCTAAATCTGAGATAAAACTATAGGATTCTGACCAATAAATATTGTTAATATATTATATGAACAGTCTACAAAATAGATCTTTAATATTATGACTGATGCACATGCTTTAGAAAGGACGGAGCATATGATCTACACATATAAAAATCTGATATCTCATATCTGTTATTTGATATTTATTATGTTGTGGTTAAGTTTTCCAGAACATGTTTTGGAATGATTTATGATGAACCAGTAGGTGAAGGGCGATGAGCCATATAGTTTCACTGCTTACCTGACGCCCCTTGTCTTGTTACCATTTTTATGCTAACATTGGCATTGTTTGGGTGCAGGTAACCGAAACTATATCTCCAAATTTGGTTCTTATTCGGTTGAATGTCATCAGAAGTGCATATATGGAAGCGGATTAAATATAAATGGTATGATCTTTCCTAAAGGGAAGAAAACAGAAAATGAAGACGGAGCACAAAGATAATATGCTGAACTGCTATAAAAATCATGACTGATTACCTTATATTATGTTAAATGGCAGTTGATAACTGATTTCTTAGACATTACATTCTAACGCTGAGGCAAATACACTATATTTTCATATTATAATAAAAATGATATGCTTTTATACATGCATATAGGCTGATATACCCTATAAATTTGTGGCCTGGATAAAACCAGGATGGATATGTCTTGTGTGTCATCTTTATCTTGAATGAAATCTGATTATAGTAATTCTATTACATTAATTAGAAAGTAATCCTGGTAAAGATAAATCGAAGAAGAAATTGGGATTTCCATTTGTTAGAGTTATCTAACATGCACAAATTTTTGGGCTGCCTATTAAAAGATGTATTTAATTCTGTTTTACAAAAACAGTCCTTTAAATTCTGATTTAATGTGTTAAATCTGACTGATAATATTATGTTATATTTTTCAGAGGAGAAGGGTATGGCATAAACAACTAGCTGATCTTGGATATGCGAGCTTAGGGGAAGCTCCAAATATGGCTGTCCAGTCAGTTTTCTGCCTAATCCCAAATAAGGAGCTACATGCGCATATAGTAGCTAAATGCAAAAGTCTACCACCAGGTGCTTTTTCTCCAGTCACTCATTTAGGTTTTAGTACTTGGATGGAGATCTTTATAAAGCTTGATGAAAAGAAAATGATGGAGACGGATTGTCTTAGCATCATAGAACAGGTTTTTGCTGAAACCCAAGAGGTTCTTGCTGACAGAACTGATATGGATGATGTTCTAGCACTGGAATTTAAGTTTGGTGTTACTTTCTTAGAAAAAGTGCATGAACTAACTGACCATACCTTTGAAGTAGTGAAGGATAGCCAAAACAATGTGATTGTTGATGAGGCAAATACACAAGGTTTGGCAAGATACATCCCAAAGGAAGACCTGGATATTATGAAAAAAGATAAAGATGCTATTGTCTCTGATCACAATACTGATAACCTTATAAGGTTAACCCTGCACAACTGCCTCAGATTCCCTGTTATATCAGAAATGGCCATAGAATGGCTAGGGGAAGAGTTTCAACATGGATTATGGCGCAGCAAGAACTATGGCATACTAGCACCAATCAGCCCTAATGCATGGAAGATAATGGCAGATCTAAATGCTCAGGAATTAGAAGAGATTGATAATGCAGCCAAAAATCTTATCAAAATAGTGGACAATGAGGAGATAGTCTTTCCATTCAGTACTACTCTTTTTGACAAAAGATGTCAAAATAATAAAGGTATCACCATATATGTGAAGGCTCACATGGGATACTTGGACATAGATAGGAATTACTCCTATCTGCATAGAATATGGAGGAGCTTCAGCCCATATTTCAAATGTAATTGTCACGCATGCACTGATACAATAACTTGGTTTGACCAAGCTATTTGGTTCATATTGAATCATCTGGAGGTAGTCTATCCCAGATTTACACAGGCTGGTAGAATGGGTACATTTATGTACCTCATACAACAGCATTTGAAGAAACCAGTGATGGCATAGATGGCATATATGCAGGTCAGGGACATGATGATAAAAATTACTAACAAATTGGCATCTAGCCCGAATTGTAACTTACAGGAAGTATTTGGAGACACAAAGCTCGTAGAGGCATGTGAGATAATGCTAAAGGACAAAAAATTTCTGGAAAAGAAATTTGGTAAGAACAAAGTCGAAGACACAACATCTGTTCTGACACCTCAAATTAAACAGGGAAGTGAATCGTATTTACCCCCCAGAGTTTCAAGATCAAATACTGATACAAGTATGAAAGTTGCAGACAGCATTATAAATCTATCAGATTCGGTGGAGATGGGTACACCTGGCAACTGCTCAGTAACCAAAGGAAGTAAACCAGACTGCACAAGTGTGAATAAAGAAGTTGTGAAGGGACGTATGCTTTATTGAACCAGATAGGAGTCTACCACAAAAAAACATGTTTTTAGTCCAATGTACTAAAACATGGGTTTCTGCATCTTGCAGATAACACTAATTGGGCCCACTGATTGCCTTTAGTGTGATAATGATACATATATTACCAAGACAATATGGTGGCGGATATTATAGATAATCAAGTTTTGGAAATTATGTGACTACATATAGTGAAAAATATCCAATTTTGCTGAGCAAATGACAGACTTATAACTGCTCATATATATCCAAAAACAGTGTTGTTTTCAGTAATAATTATGAAGATATCTTAGACTACACTGAGTAATAGTTATATGGCTTATGTTTTATGATCTCTTAAAAAGATAATAAACTCCAATACCAAATGGTTAAATGAAATATGATATATAATGGTAAATAGGACGAAATCCTAGAATACTTTAAACCAGTGGAATAGATGGACATATAAACAATTTAAAAGAGAATGAATAATGACTGATGCATAGATTAATCAGTAGTATGCATACAAATGGTCTTGTAAAGACAAATAATACTAGGTGACTTAAATGTCATCAGTAGCTTTATGCTATCTAGAATACGAATGCTAAGTAAACTAAGTAGATGAACAAAACTATGATAATGATATGATGCATGATTTATGCACTTAGTATAATCATTACATAAATGAATAATACCCTGATGACATGATATTCATGTGCAGGACCTAGAAGAATATCAGAGAATAATTATACGAAACACTTGTGGACGGAAAATACTATCAAATGGCAAAATCGACTTAAGAAAAAAGGTCAGGGTTCACTTTAAATTCCGATCAAAAATTATTGACAAAATAGATATCAGATCAACTATAAGGGACTATATTATATTAAGGCTAGGTGATTCTGGGGAAAAGATGATGGATGATACATGCTTTGGCTG
This sequence comes from Isoetes taiwanensis, assembly GCA_021234155.1. NCBI lineage: Eukaryota > Viridiplantae > Streptophyta > Lycopodiopsida > Isoetales > Isoetaceae > Isoetes > Isoetes taiwanensis. The sequence continues at coordinate 2,658,160 of JAJEKV010000089.1, read as the reverse complement.
GATATACGATAAGCAACTAGTGGATTATATGTACAAACCATATAAGATATTTGCAGATGAGAAGATACCAAAATGTGTATGCCATAAACTAGGAATGGATAAATTCATTGACCCAGCAGTTGGGCATGTCAGAACGATGGATATGAACATAGTTAAATCAAAAGAGCTGAGAAACATGCTCAAGAAAGGGCTCAACTTTATTCCGGACAAGCCATTATGTATAGAGGAATTCATTACTGATATTGAAAAAGGATTGGAGACCTTGTTTGAAAAACATGAAGGAAGATCTAGATGCTTACATCCTTATGAAAAGGCTAGCATTATTAAAGGCCTAAAGAAAATTGTTCGTGAAAAAGCTGAAGTTAAAATAAGAATGCAGGGTAAAACGAAATGTGCACTTTATGATACAAAGGTGATGAAAGGAATGGATTGGTTGACAAATAACTTGTATATTGCTGGAGTAGACAAAGCAGCAAATGTACCAGCATTTATATGCCCGTGGCATATCAGGGACATGGCTAGGTTGAGACTGCATGGTCCTGACTTTGAGAGATGCAAGATAAAAAAGGAAGACATGATGATGCATACAAAAAACAGCCTAAAAGAGGACTTTGGGCTAGATTGCCCTTATTCAGATAGATTCCCTTATTTGCTTGGCACTTATAAAGCACATAAAGGGGAATATCGATGGATAACAAATGCAAACAGAACTATCTTCACATTACCTTCAAAGATAGTTTCAAGAGGACTTAGAGGTATTTTGGACATACTGCCAAACACATATATGGACAAATTAAGTAAGATTAATGTTCTTATCCCAGGCAAAGTAAATCCATTTTGGATTGTGAGTTCTTCTTATGAGGTGATGCTGAATCTCCCGCTAAAGATACATAACATTTTTACAGCAGATGTGTCAAAGTGCTATGAAAATATCCCAATTGAGGGCCTCGATGGTATTTGTTATGTCATTAAGGTTGTTATTGACATGGCTATCAAATACATCAGTGGAAATGGTGAGATATTTAAGCTCTGGTACAGAATAATAGAAGATGACATTATTTATATCTGGTCAAATAAACCACAAGAAGGCAAAGCATGGAGATACATGGATCCAGTGGACTTTGTTAGATTAAATGAATGGTTACTAAAAAATTGCTACCTAATACAGGGTGTTAATATATGGAGGCAAAAATGTGGCATTCCAATGGGTTTTTCGTGCTCTCCAGAATGGTGCAATATATATCTCTCATTCTACGAGTTCTCTTTTATTGAGAAACTAGCTAAACATGGAAGATTCCAGGAGATCATAAAGTTCAAAGATGCAAGACGATACATGGATGACTTGTTTATTCCGAATGGTGGTTGCTTGGATATGTATTTTCAAAATGAGGAAGACAACATTAGTAGTTGGAATATATACAACTTAAAGGTACTACAAATAAAGAATGAAACTATATATAAGCCAATAGGACCGAATATGGAGCAGATTGGATACAAAGGCAATTTTTTGAATGTTACGTTTGAAGTATTGGACCACATGGCTGGTTTATATCAGACATACAGGTATGACAAAAGAGTAAAACTCCAATTTAAAATGATGAAGTTTATACATGCATGTAGCTGCAGGCCGTACCTAAATGCAAGCAGGGTCATTGTTTCTCAAATATTACCATATCTATATGCTCATTCCAGCCCGATAAATGCAGCTGAAGATATATTAGGGCTGATAGAAGAATTTATGTGCAATGGCTTCAATAAGCAGGATCTAATAATAAATGTTATGAGGATGTTAGAATCAGATCGTTTTCCAGGTCTTGTGTATGACATACAGGGGCTGAATTGCTATCTAAAAGAGCTATTGCTTCGTGAGTAGGATAGTAGGACCCTCTTCTCATGAGAGAGAGGGGGTCCTACACCCTCACGTTTTCTCTTATGAGAGGATGGTTCCTACTTTCCGAGGGAGGGAAGTGGGAAAGAAGAAAGAAGAAGAAGAAGAAGAAGAAGAAGAAGAAGAAGAAGAAGAAGAAGAAGAAGAAGAAGAAGAAAGGTTCTTCTATGAAATGCTAGATATGTATATGTTTCTTCATATGGCCTACAAATAGTATACAAGGTCACAAATGGGTACATGGGTAAATAATGGTAAATAAACCAATGTATAAAAGGTTTGTCACAATGGATTATATGGTACCATGGACCAAAGTAATAATAATATAAAAGGTTTTTAAAAGAATCTTTTGGTTAGCATATCGAAACCCTATGAATCGTATTTAATTTTATTAACTATAAGATAAGACATTGCGAGGGTATCTGAGGATCTAATGGACCAGCGGCCCGGGCATTTAAGCTCGGCATAGGCATTTAAGCTCACGGCATGCGGTAAAAGTGGAGATAGATCACGAAAATCCATTTGGCGAGAATTCTTTGGGCGATCTACTTAAGGTATGAAGCAATTAATTTCTTACTCAACATTGCATTCTATAGAGTACTTGGGACTAGTACTCACGCCTTAGAATCATCTTAGAAAGGAATGTATGAGAGAACTCGGGGAAGAAGAGTAAAGCCTGAGAATCACGGGGAACACTTTGCCTAAGAAGTTTGGAAAAAGCAACAATGGAAATAGGTTTACAACAAACCAAGTACTTCAATGCAAGCTAAGAACACGGGGGGCGCAAATCAGTCACGATATGATAGATTTGTGCTTAGGTAAAAATTGAAAGATAAGCAAAAAATGCGAAATGGTAAATATGACTTAGGTTCTCTCTAGCTGCGACCCGGGGTATATGGCTCAAGAATGGTTACATGAATATGAGAAAAGCTTCTGATAAATAGACCTTAGAAGTTAAGTAACCTTAGTTAATATGCTATCTAAATCACGAAAATTTAACCACGGGTTTTTGGTAATATGGCGAGTTTAAGATAAGAATATATAATGATAGGATAAATATGCTTATATGCAAAAGGAGTTTTGGATGCTAAATCACGAGATAAAACTATAGGATTTGACCAATAAATATTGTTAATATATTATATGAGCAGTCTACAAAATAGATCTTTAATATTATAGTGATGCACATGCTTTAGAAAGGGCGGAGCATATGATCTACACATATAAAAATCGATATCTCATATCATTATTTGATATTTATTATGTTGTGGTTAAGTTTTCGAACATGTTTTGGAATGATTTATGATGAACCCGATGGGTGAAGGCGATGAGCCATATAGTTTCACTACTTACACAGCCCTTGTCTTGTTACCATTTTATGCTAACATTGGCATTGTTTGGAGTGCGAGTGTAGAAACTATATCTCCAAATTTAGTTCTTATTAGGTTGAATGTCATGAAGTGCATATATAGGCGGATTAAATATAAATGGTATGATCTTTCCTAAAGGGAAAAAAAGCGAGAAAATGAAGGCGAACACAAAGATAATATCTTTGAAGCTGCTATAAAAATCATGGCTGATTACCTTATATTATGTTAAATGGCAGTTGATAACTGATTTCTTAGACATTACATTCTAACGCTGAGGCAAATACACTATATTTTCATATTATAATAAAAATGATATGCTTTTATACATGCATATAGGCTGATATACCCTATAAATTTGTGGCCTGGATAAAACCAGGATGGATATGTCTTGTGTGTCATCTTTATCTTGAATGAAATCTGATTATAGTAATTCTATTACATTAATTAGAAAGTAATCCTGGTAAAGATAAATCGAAGAAGAAGAAGAAGAAGAAGAAGAAGAAGAAGAAGAAGAAGAAGAAGAAGAAGAAGAAGAAGAAGAAGAAGAAGAAGAAGAAGAAGAAGAAGAAGAAGAAGAATATTCTTTTTTGATTCTTCAAATAATTGAAATGAGAAAAGAAAATCCAGATGTTGTCATGCAAGAGGATTGTCTATAAGGCCACATGAGGCAAAACAATTTTAGTAGTATGGGGTATGAAACCATGCTAAGATGCAAAAATGCAACATGAGCTACTAAGGAAATTAGACAATATTGCATAGTGGGTTTGTTTTGAATATGGCTCTTTGGTCAAATGATGGAAAATCGAGAAAGTTCTTGTGCATTGTGCAAGTTAACTTCTAATACTTAAAATGTTGGACTACTATTATGGTTATATATGACCTTAGTGCTAAGTGCCTATGGGAAGGAATGTGTCCCTTCTATGGTACACCACGTTATTTAATGCTATGGTGGAACCATGTAAAAAGGCAATTATTCAACTTAGATAACTATGTTTAGACGTACATACAATGTTATAGCACATTGAATGCTTTTTGAAGCTTTCAAAACTATTGTACTATCTATGGTGTCTTTTTGGCTAAATATAATATAGCAAACTTTGGAAAATGCATTTGCCTTAATAAGGCATGAATTGATTTTATTTATTCATGAATGGATTGTTGTTGAAGTAGCCGCATACCTCTTGAAGACTTTGTGGCTTAGTAATCACGGCCGCTAGTGCCATGAAAGGGCCTACTTTCTTCCCACTTTGAGGAAAGGGCGATTTTCCCTTTAGGATTTTCACCTAAGAAAATTATGGCAGATTATGCATATTGCATAACGGCCTTTTTCTCATTTTGGCTATGGCGCCAAAACGACCCAAGCTTGCATGCCTAGCTAGTCTGAAATAGTATTACTGGGCTATTCGGATTGTTTCATGCATGTAGATGCTGCACAGGCATAGATATATGGTTCGGATTGATCAAGGATTAGATGCAAGGACTTGTTTTCTGGGTTAGGGCATACAAAACCTTGGCCATTTGTATGAAAATATGTTGCTACGTGGATGCATATCGACCTCTGGCGCCAATATAGCCGCTAGTTGGGCTGTCGGCTCCATGCCGGCATGGTTTTGGACCGCGGTTAAGGGAGCGAAACTGGCGGTAGATGCTTTGCTCTCTGTAAACCACTAGGGCAAAGCTGCGGATGCTCATATGGCCTTGATCACGGAAACTTGACTCTGCGATTATTCATAGCACATATTCTCAAGGATGTCTCATGAAATAGGCTGGATTATGTGGCCTCCATCCTTTTCTAAATCTCGATAAGGTATGATACATGATTGTTTCATTTATCACAATAATGTCTTGTCACGGATTCTAGATATGGATTCACATCTTAATCAAATGGAGTCTTTTATGTTATCTCCTACGGGTAGATAGGAATTTTGGCCTTAGTGGTACATTGATCATAACATCATAAACAAAGAGGGCTTTTGTAGCACAATTTATGGTTCTCATAAGAAGATCAAGATGCCTTCCTCCTATGGTGCGTTCATGCCACATATGGAAGCTATAAGCAGTACTAAAGCAGGAGCCATGGTTGAAGTTCCATTGCAGGCTGGATGTGTTCATGCACAAACTGGTGCAGTCACTTGGATAGCTTGCACGACTTCCAAATATCAGGTTCTTTATTATTTCTAGATCTACTAGAGTGACATATTGCTTCTTGCTTCATAAGCTTATGTTACAAATGATTATCTGTTTCAAAGTAAAATCAAATAAATAGTTGATATTTACGAGCTTCTTCAGCATTCAAATTGCAATGATAAATGCTGCCATGCACAAGATTGCAGTGCTTCGCTTGTTTGAGTGTGTTCATGCTTTTTTAGCATTTCAAAATACAATGATAATTCTTTGGCATATACAAGATTGCAATGCCTTGCTTTGGCTTTGTCTATGGCTTGGAGGCGGATTAGAAGATAGACTTAAGACTCTCTGTGTGCTTCCATTAATATACATGGATTTAACGAGTTTTGCATAACCATGACCTTGAGGTCTTAATTCTGATTTTCTAATCTTCTTAAAGGGCATCTTTAGTTCTAAGTCTTATGTTGGATAATGAGATACTTTGGAAGTTGTATAGAAATATGAAGCTTTGAATCTTATATTTAAGAATCTATGGCTGAAAAATATCTTTGATATCATAATAACCAACCTAGATCACGGGACTAAGAAATTAGTTCTCGTCTAATGGTTAAGTTTGAGATCATCTTTGAGATCATCTGAGAAGTTTATCTTGCTAGAAATATTAATATTCCAGATTCCTTTCTTGTTAATGTCACCTCAGGGCAAAAGGATACAATTGGTGATCAGTGATAAACTGAGAGACCCAATGTACCTTTGGCCCTTACACATTACCATTATCATGCTAATTGTGTATTGATTGGGCTGCAGTGCGGGTTCTCTCCTCCAATTGTCTCTATTTTTTGTTTCTAGAGTGGTGGTTAACTTTCGAAAGAGATGGGAATATTTGGAATTAAAATTCTTTGGAGTTAAGAGTTGTAAAAAAGATTGAAGACGTGAAGGAATATGATTTATGGCAAGAACTTGGTGAGATCTTTCTATTGGTAAATTTATATTGTAAAAGCGATTATATTTTTTCATGATAAATAAATGAAAAAGAATGATTACTATTTCAAGTAAAAGCTTAAGTACATGTTATGTATATATTACAATAAGATCTAAATTTAAGCTATATTGTGAAATGTTGATTATATTAAGGGATAATGGAAGTAGGAGTACCTGATGTGGCCTGGCATAAAACACCAGGGTAGATATTGGGAGACATGTCCTTACTCTGAACGAGGCTTTTAAATGTTTTTTAACATTATCTGACCGTAGTCTTTGTAAGAACGTATTCGAAGAAGAAAGCGTGACATCTATTTCTTTGGAGGTATTCGAAGAACACATCATTCGAAACCATTAAATAATGTTGATTCCTTATTTGGATTTAGCATTACTAACTGATATTATGTTCTATTACAGTTGAATGGTTTTGCTACCATATCTTATGGTAAATGGTCCATAGCCTATGAAATGATATAATGCATTATGCTATATCTGGCTGTCCATGGTATGTATGGCCTTGTCTTTGTCATGCGTTACATATTAAGATTATAAAAAGACCTTGGTCCATAGTGCCATGGCATAGAGATTAGGGCCACTGTACCTAATACTCTAAATTTCAAAATATCACTATCTTATGCAGATTAATCTGCTTTCTTCTGGTGTAAGGAAGTAGGACCCCTCTTTTTATAAGGGGTGTCCTACTTTCCTTATAAAAAGTGGTGTCCTACATCCTGAGGGAGGGATTGTGGGAGAAGAAGAAGAAGAAGAAGAAGAAGAAGAAGAAGAAGAAGAAGATTCTTTTTTGATTCTTCAAATAATTGAAATGAGAAAAGAAAATCCAGATGTTGTCATGCAAGAGGATTGTCTATAAGGCCACATGAGGCAAAACAATTTTAGTAGTATGGGGTATGAAACCATGCTAAGATGCAAAAATGCAACATGAGCTACTAAGGAAATTAGACAATATTGCATAGTGGGTTTGTTTTGAATATGGCTCTTTGGTCAAATGATGGAGTCCCACCTTACATGGAAAATCGAGAAAGTTCTTGTGCATTGTGCAAGTTAACTTCTAATACTTAAAATGTTGGACTACTATTATGGTTATATATGACCTTAGTGCTAAGTGCCTATGGGAAGGAATGTGTCCCTTCTTGGTACACCACGTTATTTAATGCTATGGTGGAACCATGTAAAAAGGCAATTATTCAACTTAGATAACTATGTTTAGACGTACATACAATGTTATAGCACATTGAATGCTTTTTGAAGCTTTCAAAACTATTGTACTATCTATGGTGTCTTTTTGGCTAAATATAATATAGCAAACTTTGGAAAACGCATTTGCCTTAGGATAATGCATAAGGCATGAATTGATTTTATTTATTCATGAATGGATTGTTGTTGAAGTAGCCGCATACCTCTTGAAGACTTTGTGGCTTAGTAATCACGGCCGCTAGTGCCATGAAAGGGCCTACTTTCTTCCCACTTTGAGGAAAGGGCGATTTTCCCTTTAGGATTTTCACCTAAGAAAATTATGGCAGATTATGCATATTGCATAACGGCCTTTTTTCTCATTTTGGCTATGGCCAAAACGACCGCTTGCATGCCTAGCTAGTCCCTCAAATAGTATTCTTGGGCTATTCGGATTGTTTCATGCATGTAGATCTTTGCATGGCATAGATATATGGTTCGGATTGATCAAGGATTAGATGCAAGGACTTGTTTTTACTCAAGGGCATACAAAACCTTGGCCATTTGTATGAAAATATGTTGCTTTTACGTGGATGCATATCGACCTCACGGCACCAATATAGCCGCTAGTTGGGCTGTCGGCTCCATGCCGGCATGGTTTCTGGACACGCGGTTAAGGGGCCAAACTGGCGGTAGATGCTTGCTCTCTGTAAAACCACTAGGGCAAAACCTGCAGATGCTCATATGGCCTTGATCCGAAACGACTCTGCGATTATTCATAGCACATATTCTCAAGGATGTCTCATGAAATAGCTGGATTATGTGGCCTCCATCCTTTTCTAAATCTCTGATAAGGTATGATACATGATTGTTTCATTTATCACAATAATGTGCTGATCTGGATTCTAGATATGGATTCACATCTTAATCAAATGGAGTCTTTTATGCTATCTCCTACCGTGTAGATAGGAATTTTGGCCTTAGTGGTACATTGATCATAACATCATAAACAAAGAGGGCTTTTGTAGCACAATTTATGGTTCTCATAAGAAGATCAAGATGCCTTCCTCCTATGGTGCGTTCATGCCACATATGGAAGCTATAAGCAGTACTAAAGCAGGAGCCATGGTTGAAGTTCCATTGCAGGCTGGATGTGTTCATGCACAAACTGGTGCAGTCACTTGGATAGCTTGCACGACTTCCAAATATCAGGTTCTTTATTATTTCTAGATCTACTAGAGTGACATATTGCTTCTTGCTTCATAAGCTTATGTTACAAATGATTATCTGTTTCAAAGTAAAATCAAATAAATAGTTGATATTTACGAGCTTCTTCAGCATTCAAATTGCAATGATAAATACTGCCATGCACAAGATTGCAATTTAAGCTTGTTTGAGTGTGTTCATGCTTTTTTAGCATTTCAAAATACAATGATAATTGCTGGCATATACAAGATTGCAATGCCTTGCTTTGGCTTTGTCTATGGCGCAGGGCAGAGTTAGAAGATAGACTTAAGACTCTCTGTGTGCTTCCATTAATATACATGGATTTAACGAGTTTTGCATAACCATGACCTTGAGGTCTTAATTCTGATTTTCTAATCTTCTTAAAGGGCATCTTTAGTTCTAAGTCTTATGTTGGATAATGAGATACTTTGGAAGTTGTATAGAAATATGAAGCTTTGAATCTTATATTTAAGAATCTATGACTGAAAAATATCTTTGATATCATAATAACCAGCTAGATCTGGGACTAAGAAATTAGTTCTCGTCTAATGGTTAAGTTTGAGATCATCTTTGAGATCATCTGAGAAGTTTATCTTGCTAGAAATATTAATATTCCAGATTCCTTTCTTGTTAATGTCACCTCAGGGCAAAAGGATACAATTGGTGATCAGTGATAAACTGAGAGACCCAATGTACCTTTTGGCCCTTGCACATTTACCATTATCATGCTAATTGTGTATTGATTGGCTGCAGGTACGGGTTCTCTCCTCCAATTGTCTCTATTTTGTTTCTAGAGTGGTCGTTAACTCGAAAGAGATGGGAATATTTGGAATTAAAATTGCTGGAGTTAAGAGTTGTAAAAAGATTGAAGACGTGAAGGAATATGATTTATGGCAAGAACTTGGTGAGATCTTTCTATTGGTAAATTTATATTGTAAAACGATTATATTTTTCATGATAAATAAATGAAAGAATGATTACTATTTCAAGTAAAAGCTTAAGTACATGTTATGTATATATTACAATAAGATCTAAATTTAAGCTATATTGTGAAATGTTGATTATATTAAGGGATAATGGAAGTAGGAGTACCTGATGTGGCCTGGCATAAAACACCAGGGTAGATATTGGGAGACATGTCCTTACTCTGAACGAGGCTTTTAAATGTTTTTTAACATTATCTGACCGTAGTCTTTGTAAGAACGTATTCGAAGAAGAAGAAGAAGAAGAAGAAGAAGAAGAAGAAGAAGAAGAAGAGGAGGAAGAAGAAGAAGAAGAAGAAGAAGAAGAGGAGATTTTGGGTGGTTGGAATATGAGAGTGTGATGTTGGAAAAAGTCCTTTAGGGAGCTAAGAAAAATATATGGATAATGGGATTGTAATGGTCCTATGAGGCATGGTTCTTGCATTAAGGAATGGGGCAGGTTGATTAAATAACATAGGATGGGAGAATATTAAAAAAGATATCGTTTGGGGCATATGTATTATGGTTTTTTAGGGTGAGATTCAACTACGGCATTTAGAACTTAACTTTTAATTACAAGCAAATAAAGTTTTGACACGTATGAAAATTAAGAGGCTTGACATATTCCACTTTGTCTGGTCTTTATGTGCATATGCCAAGGTGTCATTATTTTAACTATTTTTTAACTGTCAGCCAATAATCCCTGTCCTTTAGAAAATAAAAATATAACCACCTATCTCTTATCGCCACGTAGGAGGAAAGCTTAACATTCTTTTCTTGGTCTGCTTTTTTATTTAAAAGACATGCATGAGCGTGGAATCTCATGCGCAAACACTCCATTTTAATATAGAGACTTTTAATGCCACGTCAATAAAAGACCTCCACTCTAATGGAATCTCACCCTTATAGTATTGCAGACCTAAACAAAGGAGTGGCGTATAGGATTGCAGGATACGGTTGTACGAATACAAGAATTTAAATAAAATAAGGTATGAAAGTATAGATTTGTGTATATATTAAAAAAGTTAAGGTTTAGGGTAAAATTTCTCGGGAATGTAATTGAGTAAAGATTGACGGCGCAGCTGGTAAAGGCTCCAGAATAAGTTCATGTGTGGAGTAGGTGAGCCGCTGGCATTTATGGCCTACTTGGGGGGAAAATCTCTCCATGTTCTTTGCTTGCAAATGTGGCATTGTTATTTATACAGAAGAGCGCCCATTGCATAGTGCCCTCTTAATATTTTTCGTAATTGTTGGTGTTATGCCGGAGCTAGCCGCCTTGATCATTTCGTAAGCAGTTGTGCTCTGGTGTGGTGAAGTGCTCAGATATCTCGCTCTGTTTTGGTGAAGCGCTTGGTTATCATGCCTAAAGGTGTCTACGCAAGAGGGCCGGGGAAAAGGAGCAAAGCTCAAGAAGCAGGAAATGGACCGCCACGAAAATTTGGGAAGCCAAACTTTGGAAAGAAGACATATAACAGTACGGTGCAGCCAGCCGGGCCTGGAGGCGCTAACAAACAGGTTTTCTTACGGATTTATCTTAAGTCTGTAGATTTTAAGTGGTTAAGATGATAGTTAGAGCAATAAAATATGGTTTCTAGTTGGAATATGTAGTGAAAAATATGATTGGTTCATGCAAGGCTCGGAGGAAATGAATAGTTGATCGCTAATACCATAATGTAGTTATGAAAAGGAAGCTGTAATTTCTTGGAATATTTAGATTAAGAAGTCTGCATAAAAAACAGGAAGATATATGGTGGATTGAGGGAGATAGATGGAGTTATGTTCTATTGGGATTCTTTAAGGCATAGTAACTAAGTGGTAAACGTTTGTTTAAAGGTGAAACATAGATCCATGTTTATGCTGTATGTATGAATTGGGGCAGGATTATATGAGCAGGGTTTGTGCTATGGCTAACAAAGATAAACAGAAATTGTTTAGATGATGTGGAGGATAAGTGCAGGATCAACAAATGGGCTGCGTTGTGCATGTCTGTATTGTTTGATTCTTGTATGAATGTTAGATGTGACTGCAGGGCATAATAAGGCTGAAAAAGAGCCTTAATGTTTCAATTTATTGGGTTCATAGCTGAGGGTCTACCTTATCTTTATCTTTATTTCTTTAGAGGGATATAGATTCGTCTAGCTTTATTTCTGATTTGTACAGGGTTTAAATCCAGCTGGGTATATGGATGGGTTTGGGTGCTAGGTTGCACAGATAATAGGAGTAAATCTAAGATGAAATGGTTACTTAAGTGGTAGGTTGGGCGCTGATAGTTTTTAGCAGGTCTGAAGGTTAGATTAGCTTGCTAGGTGCTTCGTAGTGCTGGCATCTTGTTGAAAATTCCCAGGCCAAGTATATCTTTAGATGGTTATAGTAGATGCCTTGCTTGCAGGACATATGCATGCGCTGTTTTAGATAGATAGGCTTGCGTAGCAGTGTTGGCAATTGCTGTAGGTGTTAGTAGTTCTAGTCTATGCTTATTTTGCTGCCAGGGTTTATCTACAAAAGTTTAAAAGGTATGGCAGGTCTGTCTACAAAATGTTTACAGTGTAAGTGCATATATGGCTCTGGTAAAGCCTTGCTGTGCTGGTATACTGGCAGATATCCACTACAAAACTTTAAGTGGATGGAGTTCTTAGCTATGGAAGCATAGTTCTTTGATTATAACAGGGCATTGGCAGCCAAGTGTGATAGATATTTTGTGGTATTTTCTTTGCTGATTAATGGCTTATTTATTGCTGAGGGCTTATATGCCTTGTTAATAAGCTTTAACAATTAGGTGATGGGCGAAGAGCCGTGTAGTTTATCTGCTTACCTGACGTCCCTTGCACTGTTACCTAATGCTAACTAGTGTATTGGTTGGATGCAGGTAACCTGAACTACACCTCCTAGGAGTTGAAGTATTTTGGTTCGGTTTATGTCACATAGATTGGAGTAAAAAGGGAGCTCCAGATATACAAATGGTGAGATCATTTCAATAAAGGATTCAAGAGGAGTCTGCTGCTAAGATAAGAGGAAGTATAAAATATTGGGATAATCTTAAACAGGTTTTCTTTGGTCGGTTAGTGTTGTGCCTGACTCAAGTGATTTAGTTATGACTGCTATCTCAGAATATTTATGGAAAAGCTTAATATAGACAGTAGTTTTCATAATAATAGGTTGTTTGGCAAAAAGGATGGAACAAAATGCTGAAATATAAGTACGTTCTTGTAATGATGACCAGAAATAAGGGATTGTTTTCCAGAATGGTTATGTATTTTCAAGTTTAAAAGCAATGGATACATGTTCACTAATGGAAATAGTTTAGTAAGCGTATTGATAGAATATACATGATCATATGATTAGATAGAGGAACAAGGGCTAAATATCATGTGGAAATTTTGTGTTGGTTATAAGCTTGAGTCAAAGATGAAAACATGGATGCATAAGAATTGAAATGTTTTTTGAGCACATATCCCTGACTTGTAAATGCATGTAAGGTATAAATGAAGTTTTATTCATATAAATATAGGACAAAAATGTGAAATTGTGGCCTGGGTTAAAATCCAGGGCAGATATGTGAGTCGTGTCTTTGCCTTGTTTGAAAGCTGTAAATGTAAATTTGTTTACAAAATATAGTGAGTAATATAGGTAAAGATAAATCGAAGAAGAAGAAGAAGAAGAAGAAGAAGAAAATAAAATAAAATGAGGGGTCGTTGCAATGGTATGATCCTATTTTCTCAGTCTATGAACTATTTTTTCTCCTTCTGGTTTAATTGCTTTGTACAAACTAGTGTGGTCTAACCATAGTGTAATGCGTGTTTGGGAGGCCAAAAGGGGTTTGCCCACTCTAAAACAAGTTATTGCAGTGTTGAGGTAATCATGGTCTTAAGGGCTATATTTTCCCTTGATACTGAAATTATATGAACCTACATGGCTTTAGCATGGTTTTTAATGACATTGGAGCATAAGACCATAGGATATTGTAATTTATTACTACTACTATTATTCCAGTTTTGATCTTCAAAATATTAGTATTATGGCAAGATTCGTGTATAGGTTTAACCTTGTGCTTCGTTTTACAAATGTTCTATTATGTTTTATGGTGTAGCATAAGGCTAAAAGGAATAGGGTTATGACTACAATGATTTCTTTATGATATTATTATTAATATTGATCTTTGGGTATTTCTAAGATTAACCTAAATCTCCATGATACTACATTTAATATTTTCGAAAGGATCGTTGGCAGAATTTTTCGGTGGCTGCCAATAGTAAATATGTCGCTTCTCTTTAATGAAGCGTAATGGCGCCAGAAGACTTTACCTTTTAACTAATAGGTATGGCGCCTATGGTAGCGACATGGCTCACGGTTTTGCATGGCCTCACGGTAGCGAAGATTTTGTACTTTGATCTTCATCTGTTTTGGTGGCATGCCGAGGGGTGTTTATGAGCGTAATCCTGGCAAGAAGGCTAAGGCCTCTGGCAGTAACAAGTTTTCTTCCAAAAAGTTTGACAAGGGAGGCTTCAGCAAAAAATCCAGCTTCGGTGGATCTGATCAAGCTTCTGGTGGTTGCGGCCCTCCTATTCAAAAAGTGTAGCAATTTTCCTTGTGATTTGAGGTTCGCCTCATTGGCAAGTATCGTCTTTGTCTTTGCAAAAATATATTTAAAATGGTTGTGCAAATACTATGCTTAAATGCAAGAAGCCGAACGAGCTGTAAGATACTCCATTTTGGTTTCTTTTTTCGCTATTCTGCGGTCCTTAAACATGATTTATACCTTGTGCGGATAGGATGCTCTTGTATTTACTCTATTGGCGGTCTGAATTCTTTATGATTATGCAGGGGATGAATGTTCCACATTTAAAACCCTTTGAATGATAGTGTAGGAATATCTTACACAAATTTTTTTGATGTATGGTATATGTATTCCCCGAGTTTGTCGCCAATAGGTAAGACTAGCTGCTATGGTTTATTAACCTCCACGGGGGTTTAGTGCACTTGTTTCTTATAACCAATGTGTTTTTATTGGTCCGATTGCATATGCACCTATGTAGCGCTTAATGATGGAATGCGCTTATTGGCCACAAAAACTTGGTTAATGGTCGATCCGCATAATGTTCTTTGCTTTGAACTTGTTAAGTTGCTAGTTTGCATTGATGGTAAATATTATCACGAAAATATGCCCATGGATTGCCCATGCTCCATGCTTTATAATCTGAAACCTTTCAAAGATGATCTAATCCGGTGCTTATTAGATGCTTGCATGGATTATATTTGGTTTAATTATCTTTGAAAATAATAGATGAAGGGCGATAAGCCGAGAGAATTCTATTGCTTACCCGACACCCCTTTCCGTATTACCATTATCATGCTAATATTGGTCCGTTTGGGTGCGGTGTAACCGAATTCTCTCTCCGGATTTATTTTAAATTTTTGTTATGTTCTACAAATTGATGGACCAAATGAAGCTCTTGGTCCGATTGGTACATTATTCTCCAATGGGTGAGATCTTACCTTATTATAGGGCCCTTTCAGGTAGTGCAGTTGTTATGAGACATTAGGGCTATGTATTTCATGCCTTTGTTTTGTTTAAGCAAATATTTTGCATCATAAAAGTATCTTATGACTTAATGATAAGTGATATAAAATGAATCAAAATTCTTGAGATTGTTTGCAAGCGAAATATTTGAATAAAAGTTATTGCCATTTTACTTGTGTATCTCCCAAAATATAAATGTTGTTCATGTCCGATGCAAAACATATAATTGATATAATGAAGCTTGTATGGTAAAACTACTATGTATAACAAGTATAAACGGATATATTCATTACGTTTTTCATCTTAAACTTATAGAAAGTATAGTGGCATGACTTTACAAAATAATAAAAAATCTGTTCATGGAAAATGGGATTAGGAGTTCCTGGTGTGGCCTGGTCTAAAACCCAGGGTAGATATATGGTATGCATGTACTTACTATGAACAAGGTTTGTATTTGTTTTCATAAACTGTACATAATCAGAGTCTTAGTAAGAACATAATCGAAGAAGAAATTGTGACTTCTACTTGTTGAAGGTATTAAAAGAAACGCACCATATCCGAAACCATTAAAGGAGTTGGATCACTTATATACATCTTGCTTGGGGTAACTTACACCCGTAATGTCGATGTATAATCACGATGTATAATCCCAGTGGATTTTGGAAGATGTTTAGTTGCTTGGTATGTAACTTCTAGAGATGCACTGATCATTGTTTGCATATGGCAGCCTAAAGGTGTGTGGATTCAACCTCACGGCCGGGAATGGGATCTGGAAAGGTAGGGAGAGCTCCGAACAAAGCTATTCAATCCTTGCCAAGTATGATTACCAACAATGAGATTCACCAAGTTTTGCTGGGAGTAAACAGGAGTCCACCCCCTGAAGCCTTTTTCCCGATAATTCATCTTGGCTTCAGCACTTAGTTGAACTTATTCCTGCAGATGGATCGATTGGGTGAGATTTAGGAAGACGGCTGACCCCTGAAATACAGAAATAGCATTGTGGATCACCCCTTTATGCTAGAGATATCGGATAAATGCCTCTCTTCTGCAATTCAGGTTAGCTTGAATATGGTACTTTTAATTCTATACATTTTGATCAAATAAATTGAGATACACCACCATTTGGTGGATGGCCCACTGTGCCTCTATCTCTCTGCATTGAATTATATGGATGTTGGCCTAATGTGCCTTATCCTAACTCAAAATATACTTGGCTTGGCCACTGTGCCTAAGCTAGCTATTACATCATGATAAGCTGTTGAAAAATCAGTCAAAGAACATTTATTCTTGGCAGTAAGGTAGTAGGGCCCTTCTTCCCATGGAAGGGGGGTCCTACTCCTTATATTCCATGAGAAGAAGTGCCCCACTACCCGAGGGAGGGTTGTGGGCGAAGAAGAAGAAGAAGAAGAAGAAGAAGAAGAAGAAGAAGAAGAAGAAGAAGAAGAAGAAGAAGAAGAAGAAGAAGAAGAAGAAGAAGAAGAAGAAGAAGAAGAAGAAGAAGAAGAAGAAGAAGAAGAAGAAGAAGAAGAAGAATCTGGCTTGAGAAATCTATAGGTTGGACAACATCTAATATGGCTTGGGGGTCCTAATATAGGGGACCTAAGAAAAATTTATGGAAATGATGCAAATATGGTTTCAGAAGAAAATATATACTTGGTGGATCCACTACAGTAAATGACTAAAATTTGGTTGAAAGTGACATGTGGTGCAAGATTGATGGCAAATTATGGGAGAATATAATACGAATGGGGCAAAGATATCCAAGTTGGCTTGAACATTGGGAGCGTACAAATAATAAAGTCAAAGAAAAAAAGTTGCTTGGGCTTGGTTGGAAGTGACATGTGGTGCAAGATTCGATGGCAAATCATGGGTTTCAAGTACATGAATGTAGGAAGAATTAAATACGCATGGGGCAAAGATATCCATATGGCTAGTTGGCTTGAACATTGGGAACCTATAAATAATAAAGACAAAAGACAAAAAGTGGCTTGTGCTTGGTTGGGAAATGTGAAAATATTGACATTTGGAGTGCTTAAGGTCGAATGCAGAGATGGGGCTAGGGTTTGGGACCGAATGCTCCACCTACGGCACATAATTCTGATATGGTTTCGTACATGGTTTTTTTAAAAGAATAAGAGGTCAAGAGAAATTATTCATATGTGGTATTGCTAAGGTCGAACGGTGTATAACAGATATGGCTTAGGGCTTGTAGCCGATGGCGCCACCGACGCCATGGCGGTCGGGGTGCATGCTTGCCGATAGGGAATGCCAAAAGGAGTATGGGATGCGGAGGAATAGAGGTCGGTGGGCCTATTTAAGTGATCGAAAGCATAAGGCAAAGGCATCAGCTGTGGTATCCGGTAGCTTTCCTGTGTTTACAGAGGTTATTCACAATGCCAAAAGGGGTGTATGAAAGGCATCCAGGCAAGAAAAGCAAGGCGCAGCTTGCCGGGAACCTGCCGTTTAACAAGTATGCAAGATCCAAGTATGGCAAAAAGCAAGTGACGATTCCTAAGGAGCAAAAGCAAGGCACATCAATGGGAGGCGAACGAACTCAGGTCAGAAACGAAATGGCATTCTGGATTCATAATTGTAGGATGAAGAACTGGTTGAATTAGTCTTACAAAATATGAAGGAATGATAAGCTGGTAAGACTTTATGGTAAAAGGTTTTGTATGGTTGTAATTTAGATGTCCCTGATCTGTTTTGGTCCAGTCCATGCAGGATTTCATTGGGTCCCATTCGGCTAGGCATAGTAGCTGTTGTGCTTTTGGTTTGGCTTGGTGAGCATAATAGTGTAGGTGCATCTTATTTTGTGCTGCATAAGCTCTGATACTTGGGAACTGCTTGCTTGGTGCATAGGTGGTTTGGGCTGCTTGGGGGCATTGGGACTTTGTAGCTTCTCACTTTATGTTTTCTGGCTGGGCATTGTAGTTTTGCTGTGGTTTGTGCATTGTCTCAGGGATTGTAGTTGGTCTGGTCATGCTTTTCTTTGTTGAGGAGGATGCTGCTGCCTGGCTGCTGTAGTTTTTTAGTGGCTGGCAGTGGCTTAATGGGTCTGCACTGAAGGTTGGTTAAGACCATTGCTTAAAGTAACTGGCTGAATAAATAAAAACTAAGCTCCTATGATGTAGAAGGCTAATAAGTTAAGTGCATCAAGTGTTTGTAACGTTTGCAGATTATTGGTGGCAGCATAAAGGATATGGTAGCTAATGCTTATGGTTAAATAATGATTGATTTTCTGACACATATAAATGCAGGATTATATGTTTGGTAAAGAAATAGCTTACAAGTTTTAGATAAATTATAAGTGAAGGGCGATAAGCCAAGTAGTTTCATTGCTTACCTGTCATCCCTTTCCTCATTACCATTTTAATGCTAATGTTGGTCTGTTTGGGTGCAGGTAACCGAAACTACTTCTCTTGTAGTTTGTCTTATTCGTGTTACAAAAGAAGAAGGTGTATAATCCGGTTAATATGACATCTTTGTTGGTGAGATTGTTCTGGAAAAATATCTCAAAGTTTGGTTTGATAGAGAAAAGGAATTATGTGACTCTTATCAAATTGGAATAGAAATGGTTTATTGAAATAATTTGTGGCTTTAAAACTTAGAATATGGTTTCAATATTATCATGAGATAGACAAAAAATGATGAGACTTGTGAAAATACATGATATTTACATTAGATGCTAATATTTCATGTGTATGCATTTGTTGATCACGATAATCGCCGATACCATGGAAATTAACATGATATTTATAGCTATAATGGCTTAGGTTAACCATTAATGTGGAATTAGAGGGATATTATTTATTATATATGTTTATGGATATTAGGGGATATTTCTATGAAGGATAATTGATACAATGGGAAAATCGAGATGCATTTTTAATTAGGGTATGCCCTATCGTGGGCCTGAATGATGAATCTTAGCGGTTGCATTAAACATAGAGGTACTAATGGCGGCAACTTTTGACCGGTGCTTTAATGGATGGGCGGGATGGCCTCAAATACATTTTGTCTATGGAATTTTGGATACGACTTACCTACAGACCTTGAGTGAAGGCGCTCGATTCTTTGGTGATACATCCTGTGATCAAGATGCCAAGGAGTCTGACGAGAGAATCCACAGGAAGAACAAGAAGATGCCAAATACTGGGAGCTATCCACCGAGGAAGTTTGGCAAATCTAATGCTGGAATCAAATTCAATAATGCTAAGGACCAAAATAAGCAAAATGGTGGAGGGAGCGCTCAAATACAGGTTTATAATACTTCAATATTTGATGCATGCTTAAATATGCCTTTATAGACGTCATTGTGGTATGCATAACTTCTGCCGTTGTATTTTTTAAAGCTCTAAAATAGCTTAAACTCTATATTTGGAAGCCTTTTGGACATGGTAAATTTAGCATAAGAGGCACCTTCCTTGGAATAGATCTAGTTTATAGTAGGTCTTAGTTAGGCCAGCTAACTTGATACAAGTCGATAATTGAATAATATGAGATAATATTATGTTGTTAAGAAATATTTTATGAGGATCACGATGCCGGTGTGGCTCCCTCGATGGGTTCATATTTCTTTGGTTTACGTAATAATTATGCATAAAAAGATGCCATGATAAGTTAATTTACGAATAGATATAGGCATTGTCTATCAAGAGTCTAATAATGTCTTATAGCTGGCACTGCTAATGCTATCTTCATTTGAATATGATCTGCTTTATGGTGGTTTGTTTGGACTTGCATGCTTGATTTTATGAGCCTATATGGAAGTCCCCTTGGGCATTAAACTAAGGTCAGCCGGATTAAACATACTGCATGCTTTTAGAAGCAAGATAGCAAACTATGTTCTGGAAAATACAAAAGTAGTAAGATAGGCTTAGATAGAATGTAGAAGATAATGAAAGGTAGATCTGATCTGTAAGACTATTAGGTTATTTTACATGGTTCTTCAAGATTATGCTGGCATAATGATTATCTGAAAGTCATGGTCAATACATGGTAACAGATTAGACATTTGGTACGAAAATATGAAAATAGCTAATTCTTTGATGAATATGATCTTTGCATGAGGTAAATATTCAATCTTTGATTAGATAGACAACAATAAGGGTGACGAGTTGAAATATATGTTTTGAACAAGTAGCATTATTACTATCACGGTGATACATGCTATAATTTCTTATTTATTCAAAGTGACCTTGTATAAGGCATTTGAGCCTAAAGGTGAAGAGGCGAAGAGCCACGTAGTTTCCTTTGCTTACAGCGCCCTTGCATAGTTACCGGTTGCTAACTTATGTCTTGATTGGGTGCGGGTAACCAAAACCTACGTCTCCCCCTTGATGTTGGTTCAAATGGTTTTATTCATAAAATATCTTGGAGCTGTTTTTTCTTGGTACATTTATGGTACAAAGAGACATGGCAGCTTATGGTATGATCTGTCCAATATATAATACGCAGGCTTATGGTTTGGAGATCTGCTCTTGATCATCAAGACTTATACTTGACATTCTAGATTCTGAAACTATTGAATGAAGCATATTATGTTTATAGTGAATTGAGCAATATAAATTGAACAGTATGGATTAAGATTTCTCTAATATTGTAGAATGTATTGCTTGAAACCAAATGATCAGATTCTTTATTTATCGTATGTTGCTACACATTTATTCTAATAATATATGATAAGAAAAAACTAAAACAATGTAAATACTTGAAGGCAAATAAACACTACAGGATATGTAAAATGACAGTCTGGATTCTTTCTGTAATAAATCTGCTTGTTCTCTTAAATTTGCAACTATACATGTGTGGCCTGGGTAACGCCAGGGTGGATATGGGTAGTGTTGTCTTTGCCTAGAAGGAGTACGGATTAATGTAGGGTGTACAATAATCTGTTATGTAATCGTGGCAAAGATGTATCGAAAGAAATTGGGGACTTCCACTTGCTAGAGATATCGGCATGCACACATATCTGTTATAAAATTACATATAAATTTTCTGATCCTCAGCCTGCTGAAACAAGTTTTCCTCATGGTTTGTTAGACCAACCTATCAATTTTTTTACTTTGTCATGAGAGATTTTTGGCTTAATGCTAATCTTCTTCTGGTATGTATGTCTGAGAAAAATAAGATTTAGCATACCTGATTGGCTGGTCGGCTATGATGTGCTGGGGAGATCGCCAAATATGCAGTTCAGATACATTCCTGATTGCAAAAGCAAGGACCTTCCGGCGGGGTACATTTTTTCTCCATCAACCCGCACCTAGGTTTCAGTAGTTGGCTGGAGATATTTAAAACTTGATGAAAAGAAGATGATTGCAATAGAATACCTATGTATTCTAGATCAAGTGTTTGCTGAAACACAAAGAGTACTAGCTGACAAACGGATATAGACCGATATGCTTACATTGGAGTTTAAGCTAGGAGTTACATACCTTGAAAAGTTCATGAATTAACTGATGTCACATTTGAAGTAAAGGCAGCACAAAGATCAGCCCTGGTACGCGGAAGAGCTGGCACACACAGGGCTTGCCAGCTATACCTCAAGTGGATTTAGATCTTATGAAAAAAGAGTGAAGCTCAAGCAATAAACATGAACTCAGATGATATTATCAGACTTACTCTGCAGAACTGCATTAGATTCCCCATCATCTCAGGGAGATGGCCATAGAATGGTTAGGGGAGGAATTTGCACATGGATTATGGCGCAGCCAAATTATAGGACTCTCTTGCCCCTATTAGCAAAAGGCTTGGATAATTATGGCTGGTCTGACCACAGAGGATCTTGCTGATTGAAAACTCCGCCAACAGTATGGCCAGATCATGGATAAAGAAAATCATCTTTCCCCATTGGTACACATTTCTTTGACAAAAAGATGTCAGATGAACAAAGGCTTACTTTCTATATTAAAGCACACATGGGATATAAAGATGTAAAGAAGAAATATAACTTTTCGTACATCGGCTGTATATACAAGGCTTTCAGCCCTTACTTCAAATGTAATTGTCAAGCGTGTGCAGACACTATTACATGGTTTGACCAAGGCTGTTTGGTATGTACTGGAATCATTTTGGAACAGGTTTTATCCAAGGTACACACAGGCTGGTGGGGATGGGATCCTTTCTGTTTTTCGCCACAACAAAATCTGAAACGACCTGTTATGCCCAAAATTAGCATACATATGCAAGTCAGAGAGATGTTGATTAAGATGACAAAACAAAACTAGCATCAATTCGAACTGTGATCTAGAAAAGGCTTCATTTGGTGACACTAAAAACTGGTGGAGGGGTAATGCGAAATTATGCTCAAAAGACAAAGTTTTTTAGCAAAAATTTAAAGGAAGTAATAACGAGCAGGTTGTGGCATACCAGTCAAACAAGACTGCCAGCGGAAGTGAATGCTTTTGCCACCCAGGGTTACTAGGTCCTAATCCGGATGCATCCTCCAAAGCAGTAAAGCATCATCAATCTATCTGATTCGATGGTAGTTGGTACCCTGGTGATATTCCAGTCAACAAAAGGAATAAACCAGAAGGACTGCATAAGTACTTAGTGGATAAGCCAGAAAGGCTACTCTACTGATTTCGCGTTTCTCATGACAAAAGGGTCTACAGGCCCTTGCATGCATTCCCTGCTATCTGCAGAGACACTATTTGGGCCCACTGACTGCCCATAGTGTACGCGAATACCAGACTTCATACTAAATAATATTTGCGATAGATATATGCTTTTCCTTGTACTTAATTATTGTACAATATACAGACCTCTATGCATGCACCCAAGAGGATGTTTTGAGATATGTCCTATGTAAGCTTTCATAATGAGATAGTTCTGTTTTCTACGCTTATAAATGACATACTACAGTTCATTTCTGCAGAATAAATATAATACTGAAGTAGGCTCATCGTCTAGCTAGAAAATTACAAACATAAAGTAATATGATAGATTTACAATGCTTAATGGAAATATCAGACAATTTATACTGCATGCAAGATGGTTAAAGAATATGTTCAAAAGG
The DNA here is from genome assembly GCA_021234155.1 of Isoetes taiwanensis. NCBI lineage: Eukaryota > Viridiplantae > Streptophyta > Lycopodiopsida > Isoetales > Isoetaceae > Isoetes > Isoetes taiwanensis. Next base: position 2,634,879 of record JAJEKV010000089.1, on the reverse strand, counting down.
GCGCATGGAGTACAAATTACAGTGTTGAATATACAGAAATAGGCAAAACAGATGCAGCACACTACAACAACGTATAATGAAAGCGGATGGACCTGAAAAAATATGCCCCATAAAAGGCAGAGATTAATCCCCTGTGACACGTTATTCTAGATTAAAGGTTGGATATACAATAAAACAGGCATGCAATAATAATCTAAGATATATTTGGAGATATCTAAAATAAAAAGTTAAAAAGGGTTCTTTGAGCACAAAAATACACCTAAATATGAATAGTATTCGGGTGACTGTATATCTAGATATTAATAGGTTCTAAAATGCAAATTCGCCAAATAATAGTCTAATATGCTTTCGCTATACACATGTTCCAAAATAGCTATAGTAGAGACTACTATAATAATACAAAAAATCAGGACGGATATGTACAGTAGGCATATACCGGGAAATATTTATTGAAAAAGGCGCATTCATGGGCATGGATTAAACTTCCCTACGGCAATAAGGCTATATCTTTGAGCATTGGTTGGATATATGTCTAGATATGGGGCTTACTGGCCGATGATCTACAGAAAATGCCCTATTGGACGATACAGAGTGGTAAGATAAACAAATACAGATGCAAATTTACTACAGAGATTATGGATCGTAAAATAGTGCGTGAAAGATTGCTAATAATTCAGATAAGATAATGTCTCTTAGATGTATTCTACTTTAAGATGTGTATCTATAAAGGTCCTGCAAATATTTCAAAGAGATGCACTGAGAAAAACTCCATTGCATGCAGGATATTGAAGAGGAAAAACGAGTGATCGTGCGGAATTCAAATGGGCATAAAACACTATTTAACAAGAGGCTGCTGGAAAGACGTAAGATCAGGATACACTTTCTATTTTCTTCCAAAATTAATGGATAAGCTAGAGATTAACCCTGCATTAAGGAATATATCATTAAAAGGCTTGGGGAATTTTGGTGAATTTATAATGCAAGATACGGCTTTTGGCTGGAAGTATTCAAGACCCTTATAGACTATATGCTTATAAGCCATTCAAATTTTGCAGCTGAAGAGATCCCTAGAAAATCGCACGTTTGTCAGGCGCCTGGATTGGCAAGATACATTGATAAAAGTGTTGGCCATGTGAGAACACTTTGGATGTTAATATCATCAAGTCAAGAGAATTAAAATATGGTCAAAAGGGACTAAATTACATCCCTGATAAGCCTTTTATATAGATGAGCTCATGACAGACATGGATAAAGGTTTAGAGCAGTTTTTGAATGGCATGCTGCCAGAGGAGATCTCTACATCCATTGGAAAGGGATGGGATCAAAGAAGTCTACTTAGGATTATTAAGGAAGGCCAGAAGACTTGGTTAAAAGCGACATAAAAAGCGAAATGTGCTCTGTATGATTGCAAGACAAAGCAATGGATTGGATTGTGAAAAACCTTTATGTTTCTGAGGTGTTGACAAGGCGACAAATGTGCAGCCTTCATTTATATATCCCATGGCATATCAAGGGACATGTAGAGACAGAAGGTTGCAGGGTTCAAGATTTTGAAGGTCACAGATAAAGATTGACAGTTTACAAATTCAGCTGGATGAGAGCCTAAAACTGCATTTTGATCTAGATTGTCCATGCAAGGATAGGATGCCTTATCTATTAGGTACTTTTAAAAAAGCATAAGCGAATATACGCTGGATTACTAATGCCAATGCATTAATATTCACTTTACCGCGGGTATATCTAAGTCTCAGAGGCATTATTGATGTTTCTTCCGGCATATATGGAAAGATGAGTAGACTAGATGTGCTTCTACCAGGCAAGGAAGTTAACCCATTCTGGATGAAGTAGAATTAGTATACGTCATGTTAAACCTACCACGCCAAAATACATGACATATTTACTGCTGACATTTCTAAATGCTATGAAAAATATACCAGTTGAGGTGACAATGGTATCTGCAATGTTATGGGGCAGATTATAAGACAGCTGTATTTCCTATATGAAGGCGGAAATGGGGCTAAATTTAAGCTATGGTACAAAGTAATTGAGGGATGACGTTGTGTCCAAATGGAGTAATTGTAACCAAGATGGCAGCTCATGGCATAGTATGGATTATATACAGGTCTATAAATTGGCTGCCCAGCTTGCTAAAAGAAGAATTGTTTTCTAATTTAAAAGGACCAATGTGTGGAACAGCGAAGCGGCATTCCGATGGGTTTTGCATACTCTCGAGTGAATTAACATATATCTATCATTTTTTTTGAATATACTTTCATAGAGAAATTAGCACAGCAGGGCAGATTTCAGGATATTATAAGATTCAAAAGATACCAAGCAGTACATGTTGACCTTTTTATCCCCAAATGGTTGGAGTGTTTAGATGAATTCTTCAAAAGGAGAAAGAGCTGCCCTAGACAACTGGAATATATACAATCTAGATGTGCTCAAATAAAAGATGAAGCGATATATAAATACAATAATGATGGATCAAAGGAGCAGGTTATAGAGGTAACTTCCTCAATGTTTTGCGGGGTTTTAGACCAAGCTACAGGACTGTTTGAGACCGGGAATGTAGTAAAGGCTTCGCTTTAGTTTAGAATTATCAAGTTCATCCATGCATCCAGCTGTCGGCCATACCTGAATACAAGTAAAAGTGATCATACTCATAAATTTTACCATACTTATATGCACATTCGAGGTCAATCAGTGACGAAGATATCACTGGATTGATTGGAAGAATTCACAAACAATGGTTTCTAAAAAGAGGATCCTAATAGAGAATGTTACTTTCATTATGATTTATACGAAGAATTTGAGTCTGATTTATGATGCTAAAAATAGTTTTAAGATATGTAAATAATTAACCTTAATGCGTGTAGGATAGTAGGACCCTTCTTTTCATAGGAAGGGTCCATCCTATAATATACATTCATTAATGCATCTATGAAAAGAAGTGCCCACAATTACACGAGGAGAGGTTGTAGAAAGAAAGAAAAGAAAGAAGAAGAAAGAAGAAGAAGAAAAGAAGAATAGATAACCACGGAGCATATAAGAAAAAATATACAATATTTCAATATTATCATAGAGATAGACAAAAATAGTAGAACTTGTGAAATACATGATATTTACATTGGATGCTAATATTTCATGTGTATGCAGCACTGTAATCACGATATCGATACCATGAAATTAACACTGAAATATTTATAGCTATAATGGCTTAGGTTAACCATTAATGTGGAATTAGAGGATAGTATTTATTATATATGTTTATGGATATTGGGGATTATTTTATGAAGGATAATTGATCTGATAGGAAAATCGAGATGCATTTTTAATTGGGGTATACTTACTATCGTGGTGAATGATGAATCTTAGCGGTTTGCATTAAACATAGAGATACTAATGCGGCAACTTTTGGCCGGTGCTTTAATGGATGGTAGGGATGGCCCTCAAATACATTTGTCTATGGAATTTTGGATCGACTTACCTCTGAGGACAGCAGTGAGATTCTTTGATGATACATCTGATGATCAAGATGCCAAGGAGTCACGAGAGAATCACAGGAAGAACAAGAAGATGCCAAATGCGAGGCCCCATCCCGCAGGAAGTTTGGCAAATCATCTTTGGAATCAAATTGTGGCCTTAGGACGAATAACAGGGCTGGTGGAAAAACAAAATAAGTTGCCAATGCTTTGTGTGCGTGCGTAGCAAATATGCCTTTATAAGGCGTCATTGTGGTATGCATAACCATAGCAGTTAGCTATTTTTTAAGCTCTAAAATAAGCTTAAACTCTATATTTGGAAACCCCTTTTGGACATGTTGGCATAAGGACATGGGTGGAATCTGGACATGTAGACCGTGTGGCGTTTGGTAAATCAATTGGATATATGAGATGACGATGCATGTTAAAATGTTTTGGGATGGGTAAAGTATGCGTTGGGTTTTGGTGTTTTTGGTTTCATTAGCATAGAATGGGGACGTTTACGATAGATAGGCTATCCAAATTAACTCTTATAATTATTTCATTTTTTTTTTTTTTTTTTTTGAAACTGTGAAGTTCATAAACATGAGAAAATACAAAAATGGCAAATGATAAATAGAAAATCGATACCTTCAAATTATGATTAATATTGAACGATACTTTGATTCGACAGCAGGGGCATTGTTTTCTCCATTTCTTATTCCACCGTGCCGTTGCTTGGTGGTGGTATGGCAGAAGCGTGCTAGCGGTGGGACATTGAGACATTGTTTATAAAAAATATCTTGTTTTGGACGAGGCTTGTGACGCATTCATCGACTCATTCTAGTCCATTTGATGGAAAGCATATTATGTTTGCAGTAGATCGAGCAATAAATTAGGTATGGATAAGATTTCTCTAATATTAGCAGAATGTATTAGCAGAGCAAATGATGGTGCTATTTATATTATGCTACATTTTATTATAGCCTGTAATAGATATAAACAATGCCATCCTGCAGAAAACGAAATAACCTCTGAGACTGTATAAAATAGCGGTCAGATTCTTTACATAACTCATCTGCTTGTTCTCTTGGTTGCAGCTTCCCCATATGTGCTGTGATAACGCGAAATTCGGAATATAGTGAAATGTTATCTTCTCCTAGAAGAAGTCTGGTTAATGTAGGGTGGCCTGTGTCTGTTATGTAATCGTGGCAAAAGATGTCTCGAAGAAGAAGAAGAAGAAGAAGAAGAAAGAAGAAGAAGAAGAAGAAGAAGAAGAGAAGAGAGAGAAGAAGAAGAATAAATTTATTTTTTCAGTCTTAAAATCTTGGGAATCTTAGCGAGGCATGAGCAGGCTCATAATATTTCGTTATGGAGACCTGGAATTAGATCACATCCTTGAGATGAGTAAGGAGAAAAGGTGTATGGCATGCCTTAGAGTGTCTTGCAGCGTTGCGTGTTTTGTGGTGGGGGTAGCGGTTGCCATTGCAGCTTACGAAATGTGCTATCCATGAGACCATTTGATGTGATGCACGACATACCTCAGCTGTATGATTTAGAATATAGGCAGGAACGAATTACAAGGCACAACAAAGATGCCGTTTTGTTTGAATATCTATCTAAAATGTCACCATAGCTATGGTGCAGTAGCAACTTTAGAGGGAAATTTATATATTAATGTTTGGGCAAGGCATGCGTGCAAGTGTTGCTTTTAAAAGAAGGCTTTGCATGCATGCATTTACTTTTACCTTTACATTAGACATTTTGTTGTCTCTATTACCCTGAGAAAAACTAGAACAGGAAAATTGCACAATCATCAACGTACAGACTTTATTTTATTTTATAAAGGTGGCACAGCCATGGAGGACGATACAAGTACATATACACTTTCTTCTCTTACACTTTGGTGATAGTGTTTGTATGTGATGGAGAAAGAACTCAAATATGTTGGCGGATGTGCATTTAATATTGACCTTGTACATGAGCATATCATGTAAAATAATTTTGGCTTTATTGGAAAAAGAAAAAGAAGCCGAGGTTAGAGTTTTTGTGGATGTTAACCCGATGTATAGCATAAAGAGGGCTGCCTAGTATGTCGGTTCTAGTATCTGCGGCATTTGAGGAAACGGCTGCAATGTTTTAACTCAAGGGAATCTGCCTTGTCTCCCACTTATTCATGTGGTAATAGATATGTCTGCTTATTCATATTTCTAGCACGGCTTTTGGCCCACTGGATATAGGATGTATAATACAAATAGATGAGCCTAATACATGGCTTTATGCCATATGAGGAATACTATGCAGCTAGTCAAATTCCGAAAATACTTCCCTTAGCATTGTGAGCAGAGATATTAGCTTTATGGCCTTAGATCTCTGAGGCACGCTTTCGATTAATAATGTATGCAGCAACTGA
>JAJEKV010000089.1:2302500-2327384 GCA_021234155.1 Isoetes taiwanensis | reverse complement strand
TTGTTATTGCTTCGTTCAGTTACGTATTGCTAAACTTTCTATTTTTTTAGACTAAAACTTTCTATTTTTTAAGACTGAGGTGCTTTACCCGTGAACATATCCAACATTCGAACATTCTATTTTTGAGCATTTGCGAGTCTCAAAAACTTTTCTATTCCCACTAGGCCCAGGGTGCTTACCCATGACACACTGGAACATTCGAACATTCTATTTTGGGCATTTGCAAAGTTTCAAAAACTTCTATTTTTGGACTGAAACTTTCTATTTTTTTAGTACGAGGGTGCTTACCCATGAGTACACGGAACATTTTTTAAGAACATTCTATTTTGACCATGCGCAAGTTTCAAAAAACTTCTATTTTTAGTGAGACTTTCTATTTTAAGTGAAGTTGCTTACTCCTTGGGCATCTGGAACATTCCTAGGACATTCCAAGATTCTAGAACATTCTAGAGACATCCTAGGTATCCTGAATTAATTAGACCCGGTAACTAAGCATGGGTTCCTATTAACTTTGAAAAGGCGGGATTTGGTCTAGTGGTAGGGTGGGGGTTTGGGGGCAATGTCTAGGGTTCAGTCAGGTAGTAACCAAAAAACTTTGTCCCGCAAACTTGGGGAGCTTTTTGAGGAGGCCAAGGCCTGGTTGATAGGATCGGCGCCAGTGGCCTCATGTCGATGGGGGACTTACTCACATACATACATACTCCACGGACAACGTACTGTATAATATTAGACTAGAAGGGCGGGGCGGCGGTAGGGCCCTTTTCTTGCACCGGCTCGTGAGCCTCAGAAGCTGACCCTAGCCTCGATCTGGACCCACCCATGCACTTCTTTTTATGTAGTATTCCTGCGGCTTTCGTGACTTCGCCTCGATTTGGACCCCATTAGCACTTTTTGATTTAAGCCCCTTTCTCTCCCTCTCTCCTCTCTCTCTCTCTCTCTCTCTCTCTCTCTCTCTCTCTTTCTCTCTCCTCCTTTCTCTTCTCTCTCCCTCTCTCTCTCCTATCTCTCTCCTCTCTCTCTCTATTTCTCCCCTCTCTCTATCTTCCTCTCTATTTTCTATTCCTCTTTCTCTCTCTCTCTCCTCCCTCCTCTCTTCTCTCCTCTCTCTTCCCTCTCTCCTCTCTCTCTTCTCCCTCCTCTCTCTTCTTTCCCTCTCTCTCTTTCAGCTCTCCTCTTTCTCTTCTCTCTCCTCTCCCTTCTTCCCCCCCCCCCCTCTCTCTTCCCCATATCTCTGCCTTCTCTCTCTGTCTCTCTCTCTACTCTCTCTTCCATCCTCTTCTCTCTTTAGCTTTTCTCTCATCTCTTATCTCTATCTTCTCTCTCTCTCTCATCTCTCTCTCTCCCCTTTCTCTCTTCTCTCTCTCTCCTTTTTTCCTTCTCTCTCTCCTTTCTCTCTATTTCTCCCTCTCTCTTTTATCTTTCTCCCTCCTCTCTCTTCTCTCTCTTCTTTCTCTCTTCTCTCCCCTCTCTCTATCCTCTCCCTCCTCTCTCTTCTCTCTCTTCTTTCTCTCTTCTCTCCTCTCTCTCTCCTCCCTCTTCTTTCCCCTCTCTCTCTTTCAGCTTTCCTCTCTCTCTTCTCCCTCCTCTCTTCCCTCTCTTCCCTCTTTCCTTTCCCTCCTCTCTCTCCTCTCTCTCTCTCCTCTCTCTTCTTTTCCCTCTCTCTCTTTCAACCTCAAGCTCTCTCCCCATCTTTCTCTCTCCCTCTCTCTCTCTCTTCTCTCTCCTCTCTCCTCTTTCCCATCTCTCTCCCCTCTGTTCTTCCCTCTCCTCTCTCTGGCTTTTATTCTAGAACATTCTAGGGTTCTAGGATTGTGTGTTATAAACCTTGCATATACCCCACCTTTAACAATGTGGGAATCACATTATATTCTTGAGACTAATGCTTGGCCTCTTTCTATTCCTTTCTTTCTCTCTCTCTTCCCCCTCCTCTCTCTCTTCTCTCTCTTGCTCTCTCTCCTCTCTCTTTATTTCTCCTCCCTCTCTTCATATCTCTTCCCTCCTCTCCTCTCTCCTATCTCTCTCCTCTCTCTTTATTTGTCCCCCTCTCCCAATCTCTCTATATATACATCTCTCTTCTCTCTCTCCCTCTCCTTCCCATCACGTCTTCTTTCTCCTCTCTCTTCTGTCTCTCCTCTCCTCTCTCTCTTCTCTCTCCTCTCTTTCTCTCTCTTCTCTCTCTCTCTCTCCTATCTTTCTCCTCTCTCTTTATTTCTCCCCCACTCCCTATCATTCTCTCTCTCTTCTCTCTCCTCTCTCTCTTCTATTCTCTCTCTGTCTCTCTCTCTCTCTCTCTCTCTCTCTCTCCTCCTTCCCTCCAACTTCTCTCTCCCTCTCTCTCTCTCCTCTCTCTTATTTTCCCCCCTCTCTCTCTCTCCCATCTCTTCTCTCTCTTATTTCCCCTCTCTCTCTCTCTCTCCCATGTCTCTTCCCCTTCTCTCTGTCTCCTCTCCTCTCCTATGTTCTCTCTTCTTTCTCTCTCCTCTCTTCTCTCTCTCTCCTCTCTCCTCTCCTCCTCTCTCTCTCTCTCTCTCTCTCCTCCTCTCTCTTTTATTTCTCCCCACTCCTATCATTCTCTCTCTCTTCTCTCTCCTCTCTCTCTTCTATCTGCGCCTCTCTCTCTCTCTCTCTCTCTCTCTCTCTCTCTCTCTCTCTATTCTCTCTCTTTCTCTTCTTCTTCCTCCTAGCGTCTCTCTCCTCTCTCTCTCCTCTCTTATTTTCCCTCTCTCTCCTCTCCCATGTCTCTTCCCTCTCTTCCTCTCTCTTGTTCCCTCTCTCTCTCTCCCCGCGTCCTCTTCCCCTTCTCTGTCTCCCTCTCCCTCTCCTATGTTCTCTCTCTTCTTTCTCTCTCCTCTCTGCTCTCTCTCTCCTCTCTCCTCTCTTTCCCTCTCATCTCTTCTCTTCTCTTCTCTTTGTCTTCTCTCTCTCTCTCTCTCTCTCTCCCCCTTTTCCCTTCTCTCTCTCTTATCCTCTCCTCAACTCTCTCTATTTTTCCCCTCTCTCTCTATCTTTCTCTCTCTTTTCTATTCCTCTCTCTTCTCTTTCTTCTCAACTTCCTCTCTCTCCTCTCTCTTCCATCTCGTCTCTTCTTTCTCTTTTCTAGGCATGGGACATGCACATGCCCTAACCTTAACTTATATACTTAAGGCCACCTATTTTTTGAAGAAGAGTAAGCGGCTTCTTGGCTGGGATTGGGGGGTATGGGGGCTAGACTTGAGTTGAATCTCCCATACAACATAAAATTTTAGATAGCGGTTAGAAAAAAGGGAGGGAGCACAGGATCAGCGCCGCGTGGTGGCGTGAAAATCGCGTTAGGACCGTTAGGATCGCTTGAGTAAAATACAGCGGTAAGTAGATGGGGGTGGAGTTATTCGTTACTGTATTTTTTGCCTTTTCTTTTGCTCCTTTCCTGCGGCTAGAGCCGTCTCAGAAAGTAAAGCCTAAGCCTCGATTTAGACCCCACCCATGTGCCTATCCCTATCTCTTCCCTCTTTTCTCTCTTCTCTCCTCTCTCTTCCCTCATCTCCTTTCTCTCTCTCTCTCTCTTCTCTTCTCTCTATCCCTCTCCCACAGTGTCTCTCTTCTCTCTCTCTCTCTTCTTTCTGTCTCCTCTCTTCTCTCTCTGTCCTCTCTCCTCCTCTTTCTCCCTCATCTGTCTTCTTTTCTCTTTGTCTTTACCCTCTCCCCTCTTTCTCCTCTCTCTCCTCTCTCTCTCCTATCTCTCTCCTCTCTTTCTATTTCTCCCCTCTCTCCTATCTCCCTCTTTGTCTCTATTATCTCTCCTCTCTCTTCTTTGTCTCCTCTCTCCTTGCTCTCTCTCTCCTCTCTCTCTTCCATCCTTCTTCTCTCTCTTCTCTCTCTCCTCCCATGCTCCTCTCTCTTCTCTCTTCTCTCTTCTCTCTTCTCTGCTTCTCTCTTCTCTCTTCTCTCTCCTCTCTCTCTCCTCCTCTCCTCATCTCTCTTCTTTCCCCTCTCTCTCCCCTCTTCACTCTTCCCTCTTCTCTCTCCTCTCTCTTCCCATCAGCTAGCTACTTCTCTTCTCTCTCCTTCATGCTCCCTTCTCTCTCTCTCCTATCTTTCTCTCTCCTCTCTGTTCTCTCTCTCTCTCCTCTTCTCCCTCTTCCCTCTCTCTTCTCTCTCCTCTCTCTCTCCTCTCTCACTCATCTCTCTTCTTTCCCCTCCCTCTCCCCCTCTCTCTTCCCTCGCCCTTTCTCTCTTCTCTCTCCTCTCTCTTCCCTCCACTCTCCTCTCTTCTCTCTCTCCCCTCTCTCCTCTCTCTCCCCTCCCTCCTCCCTCTCTTCTCCCTCTCTCCTCTCCTCTCTCCTCTCTCTCTCCTATCTCTCTCCTCTCTCTCTATTTCTCCCTCTCTCTATCTCCTATCTCTCCTCTCTCTATCTCCTATTTCTCTATCTCCTATTTCTCTCCTCTCTCTCTATTTCTCCTCTCTCTCTACCTTTCTCTCTCTTTTCTGTTTCTCTCTCCTCTCTCCTCTCTCCTCTCTCCACCTCCTCTCCTCTCCTCTCTCTCTCTCAGATCTCTCCTCCTCTCTCTCTCCTCCTCTCCTCTCTCTATCTCCTCTCTCCTCTTTCCTATCTCTCTCCTCTCTCTCTCTCCTATCTCTCTCCTCTCTCTCTCCTCCTCTCCTCTCTCTCCTATCTCTCTCCTCTTTCTCTATTTCTCCCTCTCTTTCTATCTCCTATCTCTCTCACTCTCTCTATCTCCCTGTTTCTCTCCTCTCTCTCTATTTCTCCCCTCTCTCTCTACCTTTCTCTCTCTTTCTATTTCTCTCTCTCCTCTCTCTCTCCTATCTCTCTCCTCTCTCTCTCTCTCCTCTCTTCTCTCTCTCTCCTCTCTCCTCTCTCCTCTCTCTCTCCTATCTCTCTCCTCTCTGTTCTCCCCTCTCTCTATCTCCCTCTGTCTCTATTCTCTCTCCTCTCTCTTCTTTGTCTTTCCTCTCTCCTTGCTCTCTCTCCTCTCTCTTTCCATCCTTCTTCTCTTCTCTCCTTCCCACCCTTCTCTCTCTCTCTATCTTTCTCTCTCCTTTCTATTTCTCTCTCTCTCTCTCTTCTCTTCCTCTTCCCTCTCTCTTCTCTCTCCTCTCTCTCTCCTCTCTCCTCATCTCTCTTCTTTCCCTCCTCTCCCTCTCTCTTCCCTCTTCCCTTTCTCTCTTCTCTCTCCTCTCTCTTCCCTCCTCCTCTCTTCTCTCTCTCCTCTCTCCTCTCTCTCTCCTCCCTCTCCTCTCTTCTCCCTCTCCTCCTCTCTCCTCTCTCCTCTCTCCTCTCTCTCTCCTATCTCTCTCCTCTCTCTCTCTATTTCTCCCTCTCTCTATCTCCTATCTCTCTCCTCTCTCTATCTCCTATTTCTCTATCTCCCTGTTTCTCTCCTCTCTCTCCTATTTCTCCCCTCTCTCTCTGCCTTTCTCTCTCTTTTCTATTTCTCTCTCCTCTCTCCTCTCTCTCCTCTCTCCTCTCTCCTCTCCTCTCTCTCTCCTATCTCTCTATTTCTCCCCTCTCTATCTCCTATCATATACTCTCTCTATCTCCTATTTCTCTATCTCCTATTTCTCTCCTCTCTCTCTGTTCTCCCCTCTCTCTCTACCTTTCTCTCTCTCTTTTCTATTTCTCTCTCTCCCTCTTCTCCCTCCTCTCCTCTTCTCTCTCCTCTCTCCCTCCTCTCTCTTCTCTCTCTAGCTTGTTCTAGAACTTGTTCTAGAAGGTTCTAGGATCATCAAGACTTTTAATTAACGAAGGGAATTTCCATTTGCTGGCCTTAACTAGCATGGACTTCCTATTCTTTCAAGAAAAGAAACTGGTTGGTCTAGTGGTAGGGTGGGGGTTTGGGGCAATGTCGAGGGTTCAAGTCCGTGAGTAAACCAAAAAATTTGTCCACCAAACTTGGGGCTTTGAGAGCCAAGGCCTGGAGGCAGGATCAGCATGCATTAGGCGCATCCTTATCGTCGATGGGGTGTGACATACTCACTCCCACTCCCTCGGACACTATTCTTTATAATATAGGACTGAAGGCCAGGCTGTGTGCGAGACACTTTTCTTTATCCTTTCCTGCGTGAAATTTTCAGGCAAACCTACCTTCAGTTGGGCCCACCCATATGCCTATCCTATATCTTCCCTCTTTTCTCTCTCCTCTCTCATCTCTCTTCCCTCATCTCCTTTCTCTCTCTCTCTTTTCTCTTCTCTCTATCCCTCTCCTAGTGTCTCTCTTTCTCTCCTCTCTCTTCTTTACTGTCTCCTCTCTTCTCTCTCTTGTCCTCTCTACTCTCTTCTCCCTCCTCTGGCCTCTTCTCTTTTGTCTCTCTCCTCTCTCTCTCCTATCTCTCCTCCTATCTCTCCTCTCTCTCTATTTCTCCCTCTCTATTTCCCTACTGTCTCTATTCTCTCTCCTCTCTCCTTTTTGTCTCTCCTCTCTCCTTGCTCTCTCTCTTCCCGTCGCGCTATATATTCTCTCTCCTCCCATGCTCCTTCTCTCTCTCTCTATCTTTCTCTCTCCTCTGTATTTCTCCTCTCTCTCTCTCTCTTTCTCCTCCCTCTTCCCTCTCTCTTCTCTCTCTCCTCTCACTCATCTCTCTTCTTTCCCTCTCTCGGAGTCTTCATTTCTTTCTTCTCTCTCCTCTCTCTTCCCTCTTCCTCCCTCTTCTCTCTCCTCTCTCCTCCCTCTCCTCCTCTCCTCTCTTCTCTCTCTCTCCTCTCTCCTCTCTCCTCCTATCTCTCTCCTCTCTCTCTGTTTCTCCCTCTCTCTATCTCCTATCTCTCCTCCTCTCTCTATCTCTTTGTTTCTCTATCTCCTATTTCTCTCCTCTCTCTCTTTCTCCCCTCTCTCTCACCTTTCTCCTATCTTTTCTATTTCTCTCTCATCTCTCTTCTTTCCCCTCTCTCTCCTCTCTCTTCCCTCTTTCTTCCCTCTCTTCTCTCTCCTCCCTCTATCTTGGGGCTGCCTGTCGCTTTCATTTCGGTAGGCCTCAGGAAAATAGAGCCTACTTCGATTTAGACCCACCATATGCCCTATCCCCTATATCTTCCCTCTTTTCTCTCTCCTCTCTCATCTCTCTTCCCTCATCTCCTTTCTCTCTCTCTTTCTCTTCTCTCTATCCTCAGGTGTCTCTCTTTCTCTCCTCTCTCTTCTTTCTGTCTCCTCTCTTCTCTCTCTGTCCTCCTCCTCCTCCTCTTTTCTCCCTCCTCTGTCCCTCTTCTCTTTGTCTCTCTCCTCTCTCTCTCCTATCTCTCTCCTATCTCTCTGCTCTCTCTCTATTTCTCCCTCTCTCTATCTCCCTCGTCTCTATTCTCTCTCCTCTCTTTTTGTCTCTCCTCTCTCCTTGCTCTCTCTCTTCCCATCCTTCTTCTCTCTCTTCTCTCTCCTCCCATGCTCCTTCTCTCCTCTCTCTATCTTTCTCTCTCCTGCCTTTCTCTCTCTCTCTTCTCTCCTCTTCCCTCTCTCTTCTCTCTCCTCTCTCCTCATCTCTCTTCTTTTCCCTCTCTCTCAGATCTTTGTTTCTTTCTTCTCTCTCCTCTCTCTTCCCTCTTCCCTCCCTCTTCTCTCTCCCTCTCTCCTCCCTCTCCCTCCCTCTCCTCTCTTCTCTCTCCTCTCTCCTCTCTCTCTCTCCTCTCTCTCTCCTCTCTCTATTTCTCCCTCTCTCTATCTCCTATCTCTCTCCTCTCTCACATCTCCTGTTTCTCTATCTCACATTTCTCTCACTCTCTCTCTATTTCTCCCTCTCTCTCTGCAGCACTGCTCTATCTTTTCTATTTCTCTCTCTCATCTCTCTTCTTTGCACTCTCTCTCCTCTCTCTTCCCTCTTTCTTTTCCCTCTGTTTACTCCTCCTCCATCAACTCTCCTCTCTCTTTGAACATCTCTCTCTTCTCTCTCTCCTCTCCTGCATTCTCTGACTATATACTCCTCTCTCTTGTTTGTCTCACTCATATGCTCTTCATATCCTTCGTCCTTCTTCTCTCTCTCTCTCTCCTCCATGCTCCTTCTCTCTCTCTCTCTGTCAACTTATATACTCTCTGTTTCTCTCTCTCTCTCTTCTCTCTTCTCTCCCTCTTCCCTCCCTCTCTTCTCTCCTCCTCTCTCTCTCTCATCTCTCTTCTTTCCCCTCTCCTCCCCTCTCCTCTTCCCTCTTCCTTTTCACTCTCTTCTCTCTCTCTCTCTCCTCTCTCTTCTTTCTCTCCTCCCTCTCCTCTCTTCTCTCTCTCCTCTCTCCCTATCTCTCTCCTCTCTCTCCTCCCTCTCCTCCTCCTATCTCCTCCTCCTCTTTTCCTGTCTCATATCCTCTCTCTCTCCTATCTCTCTCCTCTCTCTCCTCCTGTCTCCTCTCTCTCTCCATATCCTCCTCTCCTCTCCTCTCTCCTATCTCTCCTCTCTCGGGTTTATTTTCTGTCCTATCTCCTGTCTCTCTCCTCTCTCTCTATCTCCTATTTCTCTCCTCTCTTATTTTCTCCCCTCTCTCTCTACCTTTCTCTCTCTTTTCTATTTCTCTCTCTCCTCTCTCTCCTATCTCTCCTCTCTCTCTCTCCTCTCTTCTCTCTCTCTCCTCCTCCTCTCCTCTCTCTCTCCTCTCCTCTCTCCTCTCTATCTCTCCTCTCTCTATTTCTCCCTCTCTCTATCTCCCTCTATCTCTATTCTCTCTCCTCTCTCTTGTCGTCTTTTCTCTCTATGCTTGCTCTCTCTCCTCTCTCTTCGACCTTCTTCTCTCTCTTCTCTCTCCTCCCATGCTCCTTCTCTCTCTCTCTATCGTTCTCTCTCCTCTCTATTTCTCTCTCTCTCTCTCTTCCTCTCCCTCTTCCTCTCTCTTCTCTCTCCTCTCTCCTCTCTCTCTCTCTATCTCTCCTCTCTCTGTTTCTCCCCTCTCTCATCTCCCTCTATCTCTATTCTCTCTCCTCTCTCTTATTCGTCTTTCCTCTCTCCTTGCTCTCTCTCCTCTCTCTTCTGACCTTCTTCTCTTCTCTCCTCCTCCCATGCCCTTCTCTCTCTCTCTATCTTTCTCTCTCACCTCTCTATTTCTCTCTCTCTCTCTCTTCTCTCCCTCTTCCCTCTCTCTTCTCTCCTCTCTCTTCCCTCTTCCCTTTCTCTCTTCTCTCTCCTCTCTCTTCCCTCCCTCCTCTCTTCTCTCTCTCCCTCTCTCCTCTCTCTCCTCCCTCTCCTCTCTTCTCCCTCTCTCCTCTCTCCTCTCTCCTCTCTCTCTCCTATCTCTCTCCTCTCTTTCTATTTCTCCCTCTCTCTATCTCCTATCTCTCTCCTCTCTCTGTCTCCTATTTCTCTGTCTCCTATTTCTCTCCTCTCTCTCCCATTTCTCCCCTCTCTCTTTACCTTTCTCTCTCTTTTCAATTTCTCTCTCTCCCCTCTCCTCTCTCCTCCCTCTCTCTCTCCTCTCCTCTCTCTCTCCTCTCCTCCCTCTCTCCTCTCTCTCCTCTCTCTCCTCTCTCTCTATTTCTCCCTCTCTGTTCCTAATATCTCTCATCTCTCTATCTCCTATTTCTCTATCTCATATTTCTCTCCTCTCTCTATTTCTCCCTTTCTCTCTTCTACCTTTTCTCTCTCTTTTCTATTTCTCTCCCTCCTCTTCTCACCCTCTCTTCTCTCCTCTCTCCCTCCTCTCTCTTCTCTCTCTGGCTTCATTCTAGAACATTCTAGAAGGTTCTGGGATCATCAAGAAACTTTTAATTAACCAAGGAATTTCCATTTGTCTGACCTTAACTAATCATGGACTTCCTATTCTTTTCAAGAAAGGCGGTTGGTCTGAGTGAAATTTGGGGTGGGGGTTTGGGGGCAATGTCAGGGGTTCAAGTCGGGTGGTAAACCAAAAGTTTTGCCCACCAAACTTGGGGCTTTTGAGCCAAGGCCTGGTGTGACCGGATCCAAGCCACGTGGTAGCATCCTCCACCGTCGATCGTGACATCTGAGACTCATGAATGACGGACCTTTATTTCTTTATTATATGGGACTAGAAAGGGCTAGGCCCTGGCTGACTCTGGTTCAGCACCTATTTAACTCTTTCTTTCGGCTCGACCGACCTCCGACTTGACCTTATAAGCCTCGGTTGGGCCACCCATGTGCCCTATCTCCCTCTCTCTTTCTTCTCTTTCTTCTCTCTCTTCTCTCCTATCTCTTCCCTCTCTCCTCTCTCTTTGTCTCTTTCTCCTTCTCTCTGTCCCCTCCTCCTGTATTCTATCTTTCTCTCTCCTTTCTCTCATCTCTCTCCTCTCTCTTCTTTCCCTCTCTTTCTCCTCTCTCCTTTCTCTCTTCTCTCTCCTCTCTCTCCTCTCCCCTCTCTGTTTGACTCTCCTCTCCCTCTTCTCTCTCCTCTCCTCTTTCCCCTCTCTGTCCCCATATCTCTTCCCCCTCTCTCTCTCTTCTATCTATCTCTCTCTCTTCTCTCTCTCTCTCTCCTCTCTTCCCTTTTCTCATTTCTCTCTTCTCTCTCATTTCTCTCTCATTTCTCTCTTCTCTTCTTCTCTCATTTCTTTTGCCCCCCCCTCTCTCTCTCTCCCTCTTCTCTCTCTTATCTCTCCTCTCTCTTCTCCCTCCTTTTCTCTCCTCTCTCCTCTCTCTTCCCTCATCTCTTTCTCTCTATCTCTTAGTCTCCCCTTTACTGTCTTCTCTCTCCTCTCTCTCTCACGATTTCTTTCTCTCCTTTCTCTCCTCTTTTCTCTCCTCTTTTTCCTTCTCTCTCTTCTATCTCTCCTCCTCTCTATCCTATTTCTCCCCTCTCATCTCTCTCCTCTACGCTCAGCTCTCTCTCTCTTCCCTCCTCCTCTTTTCCCTCTCATTTCTCTTCCTTCCCTCTCTCTCTCTTCCCTCTCTCTTCTCTCTCTTCTCTCTGTCACGCTCTTCTCTCTCTCTCTCTCTCCTCCTCTTCTCTTTTCCTCTCTCCTCTCTCTTTGAACAATATACTCTCTTTTCTTCTCTTTCCTCCTTTCCGACTCTCTCTCTTTCCTCCCTCCTCTCTTCTCTCTCTCTCTCTTTGTTTCTCTCTCTCCCTCTCCCTACTGTCTCTATTCTCTCTCCTCTCTTCTTTTGTCTCTCCTCTTTCCTTGCTCTCTCTCCTCCTCTCTTCCATCCTTGTTCTCTCTCTTCTCTCCTCCGCTCCATATACGTCTCTCTCTATCTTTCTCTCTCCTCTCTATTTCTCTCTCTCTCTCTTCTCTCCCTCTTCCCTCTCTCTTGTCTCTCCTCTCTCTCTCCTCTCTTTCTCATCTCTTCTTTCCCCTCTCTCTCCCCTCTCTTCCCTCTTCCCTTTCTCTCTTCTCCTCTCCTCTCTTCCCTCTTCCCTCCCTCTCCTCTCTTCTCTCTTTCTCCTCTCTCCTCTCTCTCCTCCCTCTCTCTCTCTTCTCTCTCCTCTCTCTCTCTGTCTCTCTCCTCTCTCTATCTCCTATTCTGTATCTCCTATTTCTCTCCTCTCTGGCTATTTTCTCCTCCTCTCTGCCTTTTCTCTCTTTCTGTTGTCTCTCTCCTCTCTTCTCCTCTCCTCTCTCCTCTCTCCTCTCTCCTCCTATCTCTCTCCTCTCTCTATTTCTCCCCTCTCTCTACCTTTCTCTCTCTTTTCTGTTCTCTCTCTCCCTCTTCTCCTCCTCTCTCTTCTCTCTCTAGCTTTTTAGAACATTCTAGAGGTTCTAGGATCATCAGGCTTTTAATTAACAAAGGAATTTCCATTTGCTGACCTTAACTAGGTATGGACTTAGGTACTCCTCTCTCTCTATTTCTCCCTCTCTCCTCTCTCCTCTTTCTCATCTCTCTCTCCTATTTGTCTTCTCTCTCTCTCCTATCTCTCCTGCCTCTCCTCTCTTCTCTCTCTTCCTCCTCTCTCCTCTCTCCTCTCTCCTCTCTCTCCTCTCTCCTCCTATCTCTCTCCTCTCTCTCTATTTCCCTCTATCTATCTCCTATCTCTCTCCTCTCTCTATCTCCTATTTCTCTGTCTTATTTTCTCTCCTCTCTCTCTATTTCTCCTCTCTCTCTCTCTACCTTTTCTCCTCTCTTTTCTATTCTGTCTCTCCTCTTCTCCTCCTCTCTTCTCTCTCCTCTCTCTTCTCTCTCTGGCTTTTTGGGGAACATTCTAGAAGGTTCTAGGATCTCTCCTCTCTTCTCTCTCTCCCTCTCTCTCCCTCTATCTTCTCTCTCCTCTCTCCTCTCTCTCTCCCATTTCTCTCCCCCCCTCTCCCCATCTTTTCCCTCTTCTCTCTCTAGCTTCATTCTAGAACATTCTAGAGGTTGTAGGATCATCAGAGCTTTTAATGAACCAATTTCCATTGCCCCGACAACTAAGCATGGACTTCCCATTCTTTTCACACCATTCCTGCATTCATTTGGCCTTAAGTAGGCCTGCATCTCGATTTGGACTCCATTGGCGCGTTTGGTGAGCCTTCCTTTTGTAGCATCTCTCCTCTCTCTGCTCTCTCTACGTCCTCTCTGTTTGTCTCTCTCTCTCTTCTCTCTCTCTTTTTAGGTCTCTTCTCTCTCTTCTCCTCTCTCTCATCTCTCTCTCTCCTCTCCTCTCTCTCCCCTGATCTCTTTTCTCCCCTTTCTCTCTTTTCTCTCCTCTCTCTCCTCTCTTCCCTTCTTTCTTCCCTCTCTTCTCTCTCTCCTCTCTCTTTCTCTCTCTATTTCTCAGCTTTCTCTTCATCTTTCTTCCTCTTCTCCTATTTCTCTCTCTCTCTCCCTCTCCCCTCTCTCTCCTCTCTCTTTCCTCTCTTCTCCTCTCTTCTCTCTCCTCTCTGCTCTCCTCGTCTCTCCTCTCTTCCTCTCTCTCTCTCCCTTTTTTTCCTTCTCTCTCTCCTATCTCTCTCCTCTCTCTATTTCTCCCCCCTCTCTATCTTTCTTTTCTCCCTTTCTCCCTCTCTCTTCTCTCCTCTTCTTTGTTCTCTCTCCTCTCCTCTCTCTCCCCTCCCCCTCCTCTCTTTCTCTCTCACTCTCTTTGTCTCTCTCTCTCCTCTCCTCTCTTTCCCCCCTCTCCCTCTCTCTTCTCTCTCCTCTCTTCTCTCTCTCTCCTCTCTCTCTCTCTCTTCCCTTTTTTGGCTTCTCTCTCTTATCCTCTCTATTTCTCTCTCTCTCTTCTCTCTCCTCTCTCTTCTTTCCCTCTCTCTCTCGGCTCCCTCTCTCTCTCCTCTCTTCTCTCTTCTCTCTCCCCTCTCTCTCCTCTCTATCTTTCTCTTTGTTCTCTATTTCTCTCTCTCTCTTCTCTCCTCTCTCTCCCTCTCTCTTCTCTCTCCTCTCTCCTCTCTGCTCTCCTCTCTCTCTCCTCCCTCCTCTATTTCTCTCTCGGCTCTTTGTCTCTCTATCTCCCTCTCTCTTCTCTCCCTCTGTCTCTCTTCTCTTTCCTCTCTCTTCTTTCTCTCTCCTCTCTTCTCTCTCTCTCCTCTCCTCCTCCTCTCCTCTCTCCTCTCTTATCTCTCCTCTCTCTTCTCTTCTCTTTGTTTTACTCTCTCTCTCTCTCTCTCTCTCTCTCTCTCCTCTTCTCTCTCTCCTTTTTCCTTCTCTCTCTCCTATCACTCTCTGTTTCTCTCTCCACTCTCTCTTCTCTCTCCTCTCTCTCTCCTCTCTCTTATTTCCCCTCTCTCTCTCTCGGCTCCCTCTCACGCCTCCTCTCTCCTCCTCTCTCTTCTTTCCCTTTCTCTCTCTCCCATGTCTCTTGCCTCTATCTTCTCTCTCTCTCCCCCCTTTCTCTTCTATCCTCCTCCCTCTCTTCTCTCTCCTCTCTCTCTCTCTTGCATCTCTCTCTCCCTCTGTCCTTCCTCTTCTCTCTCTGGCTTTATTCCTAGAACATTCTAGAAAGTTCTAGGATTGTAATTAACAAAGGAATTTCCATTGCTCTAGCCTTAACTAAGTATGGACTTCTTGGTAAAGGCTGGTTGTGAGGTCTGAGTGGTAGGGGTGGGGGTTTGGGGGAGCAATGTCCGAGGTTCAAGTCAGGTGGTGAAACCAAAAAATTTTGTCCACCAAACTTGAGTGGCTTTGAGGCCAAGGCCCGCAGGACGGCCGAGGGTCGTGCCAGTGGCCCTCCTTGGCCGTCGATGGAGGACTTACTCACAGCATGCTCACTCACGGACTATTTTTTATTATAATACTAGAAGGGGCTGGGCGGCGGCCGGACGCGCCTCTTTAACTCACTCTCGGCTCGGTAGGCCTGGCCTCGGTGCGGGGCCTGCGTCCCTATCTCCCTCTCTCCTCCTCTCTCTTCTCCTCCTCTTATCTCTTCCCTCTCTCCTCTCTGCTCTCTCCTCTCTCTTCCCTCATCTCCTCTCTCCTCCTCCTCTCTTTCTCTCTCCTCTCTCTTTGTCTCTTTTCTCTCTTCTCTCTGTCCCATCTCCTTATTATTCTCTCTCCTCCTGCTTTTAACCACTCCCTCTCAGGGGCCCTGCGCCTGGGTTTGGGTCCACTTGTGTGCTGACTTTTTTTTTGCACCCTTCATAGGCTGCGGCCCTTGAGATTTTCGCTGTTGATTTTGAACTTAGTTACATTTACTACCAATTTCAAAGTATCATCCATTCAAAGTCTCCCCCACACCTATTACTACTTTTAAATTATATCACCTATTACTTAGGAGCTTACTACGTCTCTTATAATTCCAAAGTACAACCCTATATATTCAGAAACTTCCCATGTTACTAAGCATCTATTGCTCAACCACCCATGTGACATGCTACGCCCACATAGAACTATAAAGGGACCAATACCACATCTACACCCACATGAGCACTTTCACGGCGTTTGTTACTTGGCATCCAATTGTAAAGTATTATTATCCATGGAAGCTTACTTACCGTCTACCATGCTAGTAATTCCAATTACAACCTCCTATATGTCCCAAAAGCATCATACATAGGGGCATACTCACATATCCGCCCCGAGGACCCATGCGACATCTATCTATTTTGTGATACCCATGCATGAGGAGTTTACTCACATGCGCGCTTACCATATACATGCCACACTAAAGTGTCACCTAGCAAGGGATGTTACTCACACTTACTATCATGGGTAGCATATTCACACATACACATGAGGACACATACTTGAACTACACCCCATGAGGCCATCTACTACCTCTATACTAAGGTGCTAGCGTATGAGCATCTAAAACATTCTAGAACATTCTATTTTGAGTGTTTGCAAAAGTCTCCAAAACTTATTTATTTGCAGATTGAAGTGCTTGCCCGCGAGCACAGATATTCTAGAGACATTCTAGAAGATTCTGTGCAGTGGTTGCAAAGTTTCAAAAAACTTCTATTTTTTAGGTAGGGTGCTTGGAAGCACGGAACACGTGTAGAGACATTCTATTATGAGTTCTTGTAAACTTATGAGAACTTTCTATTTTTAGACTATGGTACTTTCTATTTTTTAGGTGAGGTGCTTGTCAGGTAGGCATCGAAACTTCATATTATTCTAACTTGGCAGGCATTTGCAAAGGATTTCACAAAACTTCTATTTTAGACATTCTAGAAGGTTCGGAGAAGATTCCTGGGATATTCCTAGAACATTCTAGAGCTTCTAGAGCCATCTAGAACATTCTAGAACATCTAGACCATCCCGGAACATTCTATTATGAGTTCCTACAAACTTTTAGTTAACTTTCTATTTTTACCCAGACTATGGTACTTTTCTATTTTTGAAATTTGCTTGTCGGGTGAGCATCACGAAACATTCTATAACATTCTATCTTGAGCATTTGCAAAGTTTTAAAAAACTTCTATTTTTAGACATTCTAGAAGGTTCTAGAAGATTCTAGAATATTCTAGAAACTTCTAGAGCCATCTAGAACATTCTAGAACATCGGACCATCCCGAACATTCTGTGTAGGAGTTCACCAAACTTTTAGTTAACTTTCTATTTTTTAGACTATGGTACTTTCTATTTTTAGACTCGGATGCTTATCCCTGACATACGGAGCATTTTGAAGATTCTATTTTGAGCATTTGCAAAGTTTTCAAAAAACTTCTATTTTTAGACATTCTAGAAGATTCTAGAAGATTCTAATTTTTAGACTATGGTACTTTCTATTTTTTAGAAATTTTTGCTCATCCCAGGTGAGCATAAAACATTCTATAACATTCTATCTTGAGCATTTTGCAAAGTTTTAAAAACTTCTATTTTTAGACATTCTAGAAGGTTCTAGAAGATTCTAGAATATTCCTAGAAGCTTCTAGAGCCATCTAAGAACATTCTAGAACATCGGAACATCCCGAACATTCTATTATGAGTTCCTACAAATTTTTATTTAAATTTATATTTTTAGACTATGGTACTTTCTATTTTTAGACTCAGGTGCTTATCCCGACATCACGGAACATTTGAGAAGATTCTATTTTGAGCATTTGCAAAGTTTCAAAAAAACTTCTATTTTTAGACATTCTAGAAGAAGATTCTAACATTCTAGAAGATTCTATTTTTCTAGAGCTTCTAGAGCCATCTAGAACATTCTAGAACATCTGCGAAACATCCTGCAAGTTTTATTATTTGGCCCATCACCCTCTAACTTCATATGTGAGCTTCCATTATTTATAAGAACATCCAATGCTTGGTCTGAGTTTTTAGTAAGGGTTCTATTTTTGGGACAATGTCGGGGGTTTTTAGGTCCATTGGTAAACCAAAAATTTTGTCCATTTTTGAGGCCAAACTTGGGAGCTTTTTTGAGGGCCAAGGCCGTTTTCGCAGGAGGGGCAGGAGATCAAGCCATTAGGCGCCTCCTTATCCATCGATGGGGTGTGAAATACTCGCATACGGGCTTTATCTTTTATAATATAGGACTAGCTTGGGCTAGTGGTAAAAGGGTGGGGTTTGAACTCCTTTCATAAGTTAGGTCAAAAAGGAAATTTTTGTCCTCCTTCGTTTGGGCCCTGGCCCGCATGTGCCCTATCTCCCCTCTCTCTTTCTTCTCTTTCTTCTCTTTCTTATTTAGAAGGGGAGGCGTCTCTCTTTATTCCTTCCCTCTCTCCTCTCTCTTTGTCTCTTTCTCCTTCTCTCTGTCCTCTCTCCTGTATTCTATCTTTTCTCTCCTTTCTCCTCCTCTCCTCCTCTCTTCTTTCCCTCTCTTTTCTCCTCTCTCCTTTCTCTCTCCTCTCTCTCTTTCTCTTCTCTCTCTCTCTCTCTCTTCTCTCTCTTCTCTCTTCTCTCTCTACTCTCTCTCTCCTCTCTTCCCTCTCTCATTTCTCTCTTCTCTCTCATTTCTCTCTCATTTCTCTCTTCTCTCTTCTTCTCATTTCTTTGCCCCCCTCTCTCCTCCTCTTCTCTCTTCTCTCTTCTCCTCTCTTCTCCTTTTCTCTCCTCTCCTCTCTCTTCCTCATCCTCTCTTTATCTCTTGTCTCCCCCTTTCTATCTTCTCTCTCCTCTCTGTTCTTTCTCTCCCCCTTCTCTCCTCTTTTTCTCTTCTCTTTTTTCCTTCTCTCTCTCCTATCTCTCTCCTCTCTCTCTATTTCTCCCCTCTCTCATGCCTCTCTCTCTCTCCCTTCTCTCTCCTCTCTGCTCAGCTCTCTCTCTCCTCCCTCCTCTCTTTCCTCTCTCCTCTCCTCCCTTTTCTCTCTCCCTCCTCTCTCTTCTCTCTCTTCTCTCTCCTTTCTGCTCTTCTCTCTCTCTCTCCTCCCTCTTCTCTTTCTCTCTCCTCTCTCTTTGTTTCTTTCTTTCTCTCTTCTCTCTTTGTTTCTTTCTCTCTCTTTCTTCTCTTTCCTCTCTGCTCAGCTCTCTCTTTCCTCCCTCCTCTCTTTCTCTCTCCTCTCTCTTTCTCTCTCTCTTCTCTCTCCTCCTCTCTCCCCTCTCTCCTTTCTCTCTCCTCTCTCTCCTTTCTCTCTCCCTCTCTCTCCTCCTGCTCTCTCCTCTCTATTTTTCCTTCTCTCTCCTATATCTCTCTCTTCTCTCTTTTCCTCTCTCTTCTCTCTCCTTCTCTCCTTTCCTCTCTTGTCTCCTCTCTCTTCTTAATCTCTTCTCTCTCTCCTTCCGGACAATATATTTAATATAATATATATATATATGTTTTAAAATTTTAAAACATATATTTATATATAAATATATTTAAAATATTTATGTAAAAATAATAAAATATGTTTATATATGCTCTAAAATATATATATATATATAAATATATATATATATATATGTAAATTATATATATATATATATATATATGTTTTAACGTTTGCATTTGTCTCATGTTTTATATATATATGGCTGTTCTCCCTCCCCTCTATCTTTTCCTCTTTTCTATTTGTCTAGAACATATCTATCTCCTTCCTAGGATCATCTCCCTCTATAATTAATCTCCTATATATCCTCTTTCTCAGCCTATCTCTCTCCTCTCTCTCTATTTCTCCCTCTCTCTCTACCTTTCTCTCTCTTTTCTATTTCTCTCTCTCCCTCTTCTCCCTCCTCTCTCTTCTCTCTCTCTTTTTTAGAGACATTCTAGAAGGTTCTGGGATCATCAAGGCTTTTAATTGGAAAGCCGTGATTTGCACTCCCAACTAGACTAGTGTGGACTTGGGTCATATATATTTCTCCTTTCCTCCCTCCTCTTTATCTTATATATATCTGTTTGTGTTTATATATATATCTCCTATATATCTCACCCTATCCATCTCTTCTATATATATATCCTATTCTCTCTCTCCTCTCTCAATCTATATCTCCTATATCTGTTTTCTCTATCTCTCTCCTCCTCTCTCTCCCTCTTTCTGTCTCCTCTCTATCTCTTGTTTCTCTCCTCCTCTCTCTCTCTTCCCTCTCCTCTCTCTATTTCTCTCCTCTCTCTCTACCTTTCTCTCTCTTTTCTATTTCTCTCTCTCCCTCTCTTCTCCTCCTCTTCTCCTCTCTCTTCTCCTCTCTCCTCTCTCCTCTTTTTTTTTTGGACATTCCTAGAAGGTTCTGGGATCTCTCCCTCTCTTCTCTCTCTCTCTCTCTCCTCTCTCTTCCTCTCCTCTCTCCTCTCTCTCTCTCTCCATTCTCTCCCCTCTATCTTTCCCTCTTCTCTCTCTTTCTCTCTTCTCTCTCTATCTCCTCCCTCTCTCCTCTCTCTTTGTCTCCTCCTTTCTCTGCTCCTATTTCTATCTTCTCTCTCCTTTCTTTCTCCTTTCTCTCTTCTTTCTCCTCTCTTTCTCTTTCTCTTCTCTTTCTCTCTCTCTCTCTCTCCTCTCTCTTCCTCTCTCTCTCCTCTCTTCCCTCTCCTCTCTTCTCTCATTTCTCTCTCATTGTTTCTCTCTTCCTCTTCTTCTCATTTCTTGCCCCCCTCTCTCTCCCTGTATCCTCTCTCTTATCTCTCCTCTCTCCTATCTTCCATTCTCCTCTCTATCTCTTACTGTCTCCCCCTTTCTATCTTCTCTCTCCTCTCTGTTTTATCTTTCTCTCCTCTTTTTCTCTTCTCTTTTTCCTTCTCTCTTTATCCTCTCTCTCTATTTCTCCTCTCCCTCTCTCTCCCTTCTCTCTTCTCTCTCTCTCTCCTCCCTCCTCTCTTTCCCTCTCATTTCTCTTCCTTCCCCTCTCTCTCTCTTCCCTCTCTCTTCTCTCTCTTCTCTCTCCTCCTCTCTATATATACCCTCTCCTCCTCTATATGTTTCTTTCTATATATCTATCTCCTCCTATATCTCCCCTCTCTCCTATATATCTCTCCTCTTTCTCTCTTCTCTCTCTTTTCTCTCTCTCTATATATAACATATATATTTTATCTAACCTATCTCTTCTTTGTCTCCTCCCCTATATATATCTCTCCTCTCTATATCTCTCATATATCTCTCTTCTTCTCTCTCCTCTCATATAAACTCTATCTCTCTCTCTTCCTCTCTCATCTCTAACTCTTTATATCCTCCTCTCTCTCTTCTTTCCCTCTCTCTTCCTCTCTTCCTCTCTTTCTCTCTCTCTCTCTCTTCTCTCTCTCTTCTCTCCCTCTCTTCCCTCTGTCTCTATTCTCTCTCCTCTCTCTTCTTTGTCTCTCCTCTTTCCTTGCTCTCTCTCCTCTCTCTTCCATCCTTATTCTCTCTCTCATCCTCTATCTCTTCTCTTTTGTCTCTCTCCTCTCTCTTTCTCTCTCTCTCTCTTCTCTCTCCTCTTCTCTTTTCTCTATCTCTCTCTTCCTCTCCTCCTCTCTCTCCTCTCTTTCTCATCTCTCTTCTTTCCTCTCTCTCTCTCTCTTTTCCTCTTCCTTTCTCTCTTCTCTCTCCCTCTCTCTTCTCTTCTCTCTCCTCTCCTCTTTCTCTCTCTCTCCTCTCTCTCTCTCTCTCTCCTCCTCTCTCTCTCTCTTCTCTCTCCTCTCTCTCTCCTGTCTCTCTCTTCTCTCTATCTCCTATTTCTGTATCTCATATTTCTCTCCTCTCTCGCTATTTCTCCCCTCCCTCTCTATCTTTCTCTCTCTTTTCTATTTGTCTCTCTCCTCTCTCTCTCTCCTCCCTCTCCTCTCTTCTCCCTCTCTCCTCTCTCTCTCTCTCTCTCTTTCTCTCCTATCTCTCTCCTCTCTCTCTCATTTCTCCCTCTCTCTCTGTCTCTTCTCTCTCTCTTTTCTATCTCTTCTCTCTCTCCCTCTCTCTCCCTCTCTCTCTCTCTCTCTCTAACCTTTTTTTTTCTCTCATTTCTAGAGTTTCTCTC
Organism: Isoetes taiwanensis; assembly: GCA_021234155.1. Classification (NCBI taxonomy): domain Eukaryota; kingdom Viridiplantae; phylum Streptophyta; class Lycopodiopsida; order Isoetales; family Isoetaceae; genus Isoetes; species Isoetes taiwanensis. The sequence goes on along the minus strand of JAJEKV010000089.1, from coordinate 2,306,821 downwards.
CCCCATCAAGGCCTCTCTTTCTATCTCCTTTATTCTCTTTCTCTCCTCCTCTCTGCAAGTCTGGACTTCTTTCTCCTCTCTCTCTGTTTCCCTCTCTCCTCTCTTTCCTCTCTTTCTCCTATCTCTCTCTTTTCTCTATTTCTCTTCTCTCTCTCTCTTTTGATCTCTCTCTCCCTCTTCTCTCTCCTCTCTTTCTCTTTCTCTCTCTCTCTCCTCTCTCCTCTCTCTCCTCTGTCTCTCCCCCTTTCTATCTCCTCTCTCCCTCCCCCTTCATATCCACTCACTCCTTTCCTCTCTCTCTCTCTCTCCTCTCTCTCTATTCTCCCCTTTTGAGGCATTTGCAAAGTTTCTATCTTCTCTATCTCCTCCTTCTTTTCCCTCTCTTTCTCCTTCTCTCTTCTCTTCTCTCTCTCTCTTTTCTCTCTCTCCTCTCTTCCCTCCTCTCTCTTTCTCTCTCCTCTCTCTCCTTCTCTCTTCTCTCTCTCTCTTCTCTCCTACATTTTGGGTTCTAACTCATTCTATTTTATATCCTCTAAATTTCGTTCTCTCTCCTCTCTCTCCCATATATAATATATCTCCTCTATATATCTCCTATATATCCCCTCTCTCTCCCTCTCCCCTTATATCTCTCTATCTTTATCTATCCTCTCTAAAGTTCAAATATTTTCCCTCTTATAACATTGTATTTCTCTTCTTATATCATTTCTCTATACCTTCTTCACTTCTATATTTGGATCTAATTTATATATAATATATTTCCTCTCCCTCCTCTCTCCTCTTTCCCCCTTCTAAACCTATATTTATATATATATATATGCTTCCATGAGCAATATATATATATATCTATTTCTTTCTGTTTTGATATTTTAAAAGTTTCTATATATATATATATTATCCTTCCCCTTTAGATATATTCCTTCCCTATAGCACTTCCCTCTTTCTATTTCTATATTTCTAGTTTTATCCACTCCTTTTTTTAATTAACCAAAGTTTCTTTCCATTGCCCTCTCTCCTTTATCTTTTCTCCTCTCTATCTCTTCTTTTCTAAACTCTCTCCTCCGCTCTCTCTCTTTCTATTTTAAGCATCTCTTTCTATTTCTCTCTTCCTCTCTCCTCATCTTCTCTTTGGGTCTCTCCTCTCTCTTCAAAAGGATTTTCTTCTCTTATTTTCCTCTCTCCTCTCCCTCTTCTCCTCTCCTCTCTTCCATTTGGCTCTCTCTCTCTTCAAAAACTCTCTCTCCTTCCTCTCCTCTCTTTCCTCTCTCTGACTCCTCCTCTCATCTCCCTCCCTTACTCCTTCCTTCCCTCTCTCTCTTCCTCTCTCTTTTCTCTCTTTTTCTCCTCCTCTCTTCTCTCTCTCTCCCTCTCTCTTCTTCTCTCCTGTCTCCTTCTGTTTAGGCCTCTCTTCTCTTTCTCTTCTCTTTTTTTCTTTTCTTTCTCTCTCTTTCTCTTCCTTCTACTCCTCTCCTCTCTCTTCTCCTCTCTTCCTCTCTCTTTCACTCTCATTCAGGACTCTCTCTCTTTCTTTCTCTCCTCTTAAGCCCTGTCTCCTCCTTCTCCCTCTCTCTCTTCTCTCTCTCTTCCATCCTTCCCTCAAAAATTTCTCCATTATCGTCTCTCCCTTCTTTCTCTCTCCTCTCTATTTCTCCTCTCTATCTTTTCTTCCCTCCCCTCTCCTCTCTTCTCTCTCTCAATCTCTCTTCTCTTTCTCATCTCTTTCTTTCCCCTCTCTCTCCCCTCTCTCTTCCCTCTTCCCTTTTCTCTTCTCCCTCTCTCTCTCTTCCTCTCTTCTCTCCCTCTCCTCTCTTCTCTCTTTTCCTCCTCTTCTCCTCTCTCTCTCCTCCCTTCTCTCTTTCTTCCTCTCTCTCTCTCTCTCTCTTCCTCCCTCTCTTTTTCTCTCCCTCTTTGGCTTTATCTCTTGATTTTTCTCTCTCCTCTTCTTTTTTTTCTCCCCTTCTCTATCTTTTCTCTCTTTTTTTTCCTTTGTCTCTCTCCTCTCTCTCTCTCCTCCCTCTCCTCTCTTCTCCCTCTCTCCTCTCTCCTCTCTCTCTCTTTCTCTCTCCTTCTCTCCTCTCTCTCTAAACTCAATCTCCCTCTCTCTCTTCCTTTCTCTCCTCTTTCTCCTTTCTCTCTCTCCCTCTTCTCCCTCCTCTCTCTTCTCTCTCCTCCTCTTTTTCTGGAACTTTCTAGAAGGTTCTCCCCCTCATCAAGGCTTTTAATTAACCAAAGGAATTTCCTCTTTCCCTTGGGGCTAAGTATGGACTTCGTACTCCTCTCTCTCTATCTCCCTCTCTCCTCTCTCCTCTTTCTCCTCTCTCTCTCCTGTTTTCTCTTCTCTCTCTCTTCCTCTCTCCTTTTGAGGGGCCCTCTCTTCTCTATATTCCCTATTTCTTTCTCCAAAAAGTCTCTCAAACCTATTTCTCTTCTCTCTCCCCTCATCTCCCTCCCATTTCTCTTCTCCCTCTCTCCTCCTCTCTCTCTCCTATTTCTCTATCTCTTATTTCTCTCTCTCCTCTATTTCTCTCTCTCTCTCTCCTTTCTCCTCTCTCTCTCTCTCCTTCTTCTCTCTCTTTTCTATTTCTCTCTCTCTCTCTCTTCTCTCTCTCCTCTCTCTCTCCTCTCTCTCCTCTCTCTGAATCTCTCCTCTCTCTCTCTCTCTAGCTTTTTTTTAGAACATTCTAGAAGGTTCTAGGATCTCTCCTCTCTTCTCTCTCTCTCTCCCTCTCTCTCCTCTCTCTTCTCTCTCCTCTCTCCTCTCTCTCTCCCATTTCTCTCCCCCTCTATCTTTCCCTCTTCTCTCTCTAGCTTCATTCTAGAACATTCTAGAAGGTTGTAGGATCATCAAGGCTTTTAATGAACCAAAGGAATTTCCATTGCCCCAGCCTTAACTAAGCATGGACTTCCCATTCTTTCACACCATTCCTTTTTTTTTCCTTTTTAGGCCTAAAAACTTTCTATTTTTGACTCCATTGGTGTTTGGTTTGCCCTCTCCCATTCATCTCTCTCCTCTCTCTGCTCTCTCTCTCCCATTCTCTCTCTACTCTCTATTCTCTCTCCTCTCTTCTTTCTTTTCTCTCTCCTCCCTGCTCTCCTCTCTCTCTCCTCCCTCCTCTCTTTCTCTCTCCTCTCTCTTTGTCTTCTCTCTCTCTTTTCGTCTCTTCTCTCTCTTCTCCCCTCTCTCTCATCTCTCTCTCTCCTCTCTCCTCTCTCTCCCCTGATCTCTTTTCTCCCCCTTTCTCTCTTTTCTCTCCTCTCTCTCCTCTCTTCCTTCTTTCTTCCCTCTCTTCTCTCTCTCCTCTCTCTTTCTCTCTCTCTCTATTTCTCCGCTTTCTCTTTATCTTTCTTCCTCTTCTCTATTTCTCTCTCTCTCTCCCCCTCTCCCCTCTCTCTCCCCTCTCTCTTTCCTCTCTTCTCTCTCTTCTCTCTCCTCTCTCCTCTCTCTCTCTCTCTCCTCTCTTCTCTCTCTCTCTCTCTCTCTTTTTTTCCTTCTCTCTCTCCTATCTCTCTCCTCTCTCTATTTCTCCCCCCTCTCTATCTTTCTTTCTCCCCTTTCTCCCCTCTCTCTTCTCTCTCTTCTTTATTTCTCTCTCCTCTCTCCTCTCCTCTCTCTCTCCTCTCCTCTCTCTCCCCTCCCCCTCCTCTCTTTCTCTCTCCTCTCTTTGTCTCTCTCTCTCTCCTCTCCTCTCTTTATTTTCTCCCCTCTCTTCTCTCTTCTCTCTTCTCTCTCTCTCCTCTCTCTCTCTCTCTCTCCCCTTTTTTCCTTTTCTCTCTCTTCTCTCTCTCTTTTTCTCTCTCCTCTCTCTTCTCTCTCCTCTCTCTTCTTTCCCTCTCTCTCTCTCTCAGCTCCCCTCTCTCTCTCCTCTCTCTCTCCTTCTCTCCTCTCTCTTCTCTCTCTCTCTCTTAGTATTCTCTCCTCTCTCCTCTCTCTTCTTTCCCTCTCTCTCTCCCCTGTCTCTCTTCCTCTCTCTTCTCTCTCTCTCCCCCTCTCTCTCTCTCTCTCCTCCCTTCTCTCTCTCTCTCCTCTCTCTCCTCATCTCTCTCCCTATCTCTCTCTCTCTCTCTTTTCTCCCCCCTCTCTCTCTCTCTCTCTCTCTTCTCTCTCCTCTCCTCTCTCTCTCCCTCTCTCTCCTCTCTAAATCTTTCTCTTTTGTTCTTTCTCTTTCTCTCTCTCTCTTCTCTCCCCTTTCTCCCCTCTCTCCCTCTCTCTCTTCTCTCTCTCCTCTCTTTGAAATTCCCTCTCCTCTCTCTCTCCTCCCTCCTCTATTTCTCTCTTTCATACTCTTTTAAAAAACTTCTCTCCTCTCTCTTCTCTCCCTCCTTT